>JAODAL010001898.1:0-212806 GCA_025379985.1 Phyllomedusa bahiana
AAAGTTTTGGGGGGGAGGTCGATTTGAGGGGTGAAGTCAGGGATTAAAGAAAACCTAAATAATAATCCAAGCCCCCCTTTGACGGGCCCCCCCGCCCACTCGGCCCAAAAAACTACCCACTACTTTGGGCAATCCCTTTTCCCCACGTCCCGGGGGCCCCAAACAGAAAACCCCACAAAATTATATTCGACGAATCTTAAAATTTCAGACGTATTAAATAACAGCTTTAAATACGTGGTCGGGGGTTCACGCTTTCGTTAAATTGGCAAGCAAACCTAATTAAACTCTCCTACCCCCCAAATTACTATTTTTGTTCCCGGCCCCCCTTGTCTTTTAAAAACCAAAAGGAAAAGGCAATAATCAAAAAAACGGTTCGGGCTTTATTTGGCAGGGAAAAGACGGAATCCCCTTAACATTCTTAAACAACAAAAATCTAAAGGGGGGTTTAATTTCCTAATATTAAATCCTATAACTCTCCGCTAATTTATGCAAATAAAACTGTTCACAGGAACCAAACATACCACCCGTGAGTCTCGAGGGCGAGCTTTTCCCCGATATTTCCTGCCCAAATCTCTTGCATGACCTCCCCGCTGGGGGGTTAAACTTAACCCTTTGTTTTTAACCCCGGAAAACATGGCCCTAGTGCCCGCAATTTCATTATCAAAAGAAAGCCCGCTGAGTCTATCTTCATAACAATCCGACTTTAAAGGGGAAAAGCCCCATCCTTTTCCCGGAGGGGCACTTCAGTGGTTTCCCCAAAACAGGGGCCCGACCTAGAACCCTAAAAGGGAAAAAGCCCTCTCATTTTTCAACCAAGCTTGCACCAAAATAGTTTTTATTACAACCATATCTTTCACTTTTACAATTCCAAGCAAACATCAAAAAAACCCGACAATTGGGTGACCTAGAAGGGAATGATAAAGAGCGGGGGGGAAAATGATTGGGCCAGGGGAACCCCAAGGCCATGTCTGGGGGCTTTTATAAATTCATCTGCCACTCCAATATGAGACGGAGGAAAGTGGACGGGTGCGGTGTAGGGAGGACTGCCACACATACGGGGGGGAAGGAGATGCTGGAGGCTCGGTTTTTGAGGCATCCAAAAACTTGCATTTTCACCTCTGGGAGATGGCCCTTAAGATACTGCATCGGGGATATTTACCCCTAGCCGAAAACTACCTCATGGGGGGGGGCCATCACCGCCTTTGGTACTAGGTGGGGGGAAAAAAAAAGGGCTAGCCTACATCATTGCTTTTGGCCCCTGTCCAACACCCAAGCTTCGGGATCGCACCCAAAAATTTCCTAATACGCACATCCCCTCCCCAACCTATAACCCCCTGAGTGGGCCCTCTTTGGCATACTGCGAGACACAGACCAACAAATACCACGACATACAAAACAACAAATTTTTTTAAACATTTCACAGCGGCGGGGGGAAAACCCCCCCCAAACTGGGGGGGCCCCAACACCCCCTCACTGCGCATTTTTTAGAGGCTTACATACCTATCCCTTTTGGCTTGGGTGGAAGCCCCTTTATAAGGGAGCAGGTGGAGAGTTCCTTTTGACAGGGCAAACCCAAAATTGATATACCCCCCAAACCAATAAATCGTGGATTAGATCGTGTTTCGCCCACACATGTACCTGGGGCAGACACCCGGAGGTGTTCCTGAACAAAGCGCTTAAAACGCTACACCCTGACTCTGTGCGGTGAAGCCTAAAGCTTCAACATAGGGACGGAGGCGGTTCCACGTGTCTCTGGTTCATTGTTCCCCCCCCACACCCCAGTACCCCACTTTCCTTTACCTAAAAATAATTTAGTTAAGGACTACTTGAAGTAACGCACGGCGCCACTTTGCATCAATAACCGCACCCTCTATGCCGGAAAATGGAAGGTTAGCTTCGAATCCCCGCATGGGATAACCACTTGACTTGAGGAGCTCTACAAGTTTTCTAGCGAATCACCGCCTAAAGATCGACACCTGACACCAATATCGACACCACAATCAGGAACTCCTACCAAATTTTGGGTTGACCTCACCAACTAAACTCCTAAATATAAAGTACTGAAAGACCCTCTCCGTTCAAATAGTGAATACAGTCTACAGCTACACCAGCTCCTAAGTCTTCAATTAAACGAACTGTTCGTCAAGTCTATACTCAAGTCCAACACTCACTCCTGAGCCTCCGCGCGGGACGGACATCTCATACCGAGAACGCCATGGCCCCAACCCGGTACCATCGAAAAAACTACTCAGCGTTAACATTACCACCAAGAAACTATGTTTTAAATCTAGTTGGGGATTTTTTCTCAAGATTCGAACACTTACATTCAAGTGCTGTTACGAATCATAATCGATGTTTTATGCTTCCCCAAACCATGTCCTAGCCCTCTTCCCTTCCCTCCCTTTCCCTCCCCACCCTTTCCCCTTAACCCCTTGTTGAAAATGATTGATTAAATTTGAAAATTAATAAAAACAGTTTGGAAAAAAAAATACACTTTTATAAATGCATTTCTATTGTGTAAAAATATAAAAAAAAAAAATAATAAAATTATGTACTTTACCAACCCGCATAGAAAGTTATCCCTTATTTATAGCACGTTTTTAAAAAAGGCCCCAAAAACAAAAGGAGGGAAAGTGGGGTTTTTTTTTCCCCTTTACACCTATATAAGATCCATGGGAAATCGTTGAATCCCAAAATGAGGGGGTTTATCTGTTCTGGTATTTTGGGGCTTTTCAAAAAGTACGGGGACCTACTAAAATCTGCCTTCCAAAACAGCCAAATAAAACTCCCCTTTCCCTTTTACGCCCGCCCTTCACGCAAAAAGCATTTTTTACCCACCTTTGGGGATTGCTAACTTTGGAAAAATTGCATAACAAATTTTGGGGTGATTTTTTTTCCGGTTCCTTGTAAAATGAAACATTTTCACTAAAATTGCAGATTTTTGGGAAAAAAATAAATTTTTTTTAATTTAAGTCAAAAAACCCAAAAAATTTGCGAAAATTTCCCTTTTGGGTTTGATTACCATTGCACCCCTGGGTAATTCCTAGGGGGTGTAATTTTTCCCAAAATGGGGGCTTTTGGGGGGGGGTTTTTCAATTTTAGCCCCTTTGGAGTCCGCAAAAATGTAATGTGTCTGAAAAAAATCATAATAAAATGAGACCCCCAAAATTCACTATGTGCTCCCCTATTCTGGGCTTTTGGGTTGAGCCAAAAAAGTGCACTGGGCCACATATGGGGGATATCTAAAAAACGGCAGAATCGGGAATCCAAAATTTAAATTTATTTATTGGTAATATCCATCCCCAGTGAATAAGGAAAAAATTGAAAAAGGCAAAAAAAAGTGAAATTTTGAAAAAACTCCACTTTGCTTTAATTTCTGTGAAACACCTAATGGGTTAATAAACTTCCTAAATTCTGTTTTTAATACTTTAAGGGGTGTAGTTTCTTAGATGAAGTCATTTATGGGGGTATCTAACATACAGGCCAATCAAAGCCAAGTCAGAGCTGGACTGGTCGATAAAAAAAAATGTATATTGTAAATTTTCTTGAAAATGTGAAAATTACTACTAACTTTCTAAGCCCCCTGATGTCGTAAAAAAAAGCCATTTAAAAACGATGCCAATGCCAACTAACAGTAGACATATGGTAGATGCTAGTTATAAACTATTTTGAGTGGAATAACTATACACACAGAAATTTTGAAGTTTGAAAATGGTAAATTTTTCACGATACTTTGATATTTAAATAAACAGGGACTTTTTGGACCAAAATTTATTACTGAAGTAAAGCACAATGTGTCACGAGAAAACATTCTCTGAATCACATGGATAGGTAAAAGTGTCAAAGTTATTCTCACATAGTGCCCCATGCCAGATTTAAAAAATGGGGCTCTGTCAGGAAGGCCAAACTGGCTGTGGCAGTAAGGGGTTAAAAACACCAGTTATTTATTCAAATTAGTAAAAAGTGCCCTCTGCCCAATTTCATACCAACTCACAGAACAAAGAGATAATAATAGGAATATAGAAAACCGTCTCCAGTCAAAAGAAAATTCCAAAAACAATAATCTTTAATAGATATGCATTAAAATGCCCCCAAAATAGCCACCATACAATATATAGGGCTTATGTGTGGGCCCTTTTTTAAAAAAAAAGGAAACTTTTTAATGCAATCTTTTAAGATTATTGGGTTTTGGAAAATTTTTCTTTTGATTGTGAGCCCCAATTTTACCATTTTTTAAATCGCAGAATCACTTTGGGCCAGGCTGGACTAAACTGAATTTGATGTGGGACATCCCTGTAAGTGTGATGGCAATGTAGGATCAGTGGCCCAAATCTTAGTTTTGGACAGGGCCGTTCCTAGGCTAAAATGCACTCAGGGCGAGGTGAAAAATTTGCCCCCCCCCCCCCCCCCCCCACCCCCTCCCTGAAAATATACCCCCGAAAAGTAGTGATAAACCCAGCTCCTTCCTGATGATGTGGTGTGGATAATGTCAAGCCAGCAGTGGTAAAATACTTCAACACGTAAAAAGATCCGCACGCCCCAAATAGTGAAAAAGCTTGCAAATTTTAAATTCCCCAAAAATTAAAAAAACCAAAATACAAAACGGAATGGTCAGATGGCAAGGATGGTGACCTGAGAGCCCAAGGAAAAAAAAACACACGACGCGTTTCAGGACATTCGGGGCCCCTTGTCAAGTGATAGTTAGCACAGACTAAATCTATCTAATATATACCCTTATGTTGTTAATTATTACCTGTATGTGATTGGATGATGTAGCCACATGGCGCTATGGCGCCATGAACTTACCCCAGAGTCCATTGTATTCTGTGCACGCCGGGCGCTCAACTGTGAAGCCGACACTAGAGCAGTTCTGGACATGCGCAGTGTGCGTCTACCGGCTCGTACTGGTACTGGCAACTCACATGCGCAATCACTACTGATTTTTTGTTTTGCCCTTCCGGGGCTTTTCATGATTCTTTGTGGTAAGTCAGTGCAACTATTATGTTGTGTTTAAAAGCAACAAGTTCACAAATTTAGCTAGAATGCGGACAGAATAGATAGTTTGAACTTGATATTAGTAATGACACATTTGTTCCCTTCTAATGTTTAGCCCCATTGGGCTTGATGTATTTAGAGTGATGATCCAGTGAGCCTCTCTGCTGCGAAGTTGCTGCACCGGATCTCCTCCTCTTATAGATTTAAGAACTTTTTCTATTATTTTAACCCTTAGAGAACTAGTGTCTGAATTGTGTACCTGGATGAACATTGTGGAATTTCAAGATCTACCTACATACACAGAGGAACTAAACAAAATGAAGGATAATGTGGCACAATTGGAGAACAGCATCATGGAAATTAAAAAATCAAAACTAAAAAGAGACACTGAGGACTACGCCTTAAATCAAGTGTACCAATGGAGCCGAAGATCCTCACAGTCTGGACATCCAAAATCCATCTTGAAACATAGACCTAGAAATTTTAGGAACAGAAATAAAAAAGTCAGTTTCAGTTCCACACAGACACATCGAGAGATACATCACAGGATAATCCAATTCAAAGTGAAGCAACAACCAGTGGATCGTATTACAAGAACAAAAATAAGAACAAACAAAGGTCAAAAAACGACGGAAAAGAGGGGGGCGAAAACACCGGAAAAGAAACACCCCGTATGCAGATGAGACAAAGGGACAACAAATAGAGGTTCAAAACACCATAACTGTACATAACATCTCTACAATTACTCTAACAGATGATGAAAAATAAGTATTATCCAAGGGTCTCAATTTTGCATTAAAGGACAACTTTCAGTTAGTTCCTACCATTAGAGATGTAAATAAATTTGTTCGCAATTTAACTGTAAAAAAACACTTCTGGCAAGAGGATGCAATTCCAGAACACAGCGCAGATACGAACATCATTCCAGATCAATATCAGGGACTGGATCTTCGAGAACAAATTTCAGTGATGACATTACAGGAGCTTGGTCTCCTAGAATGTAACGTTCAACAGAATTACATCAATAAAGCTGACAATTTTGTTACCAGCAATCCGGATTTTTATCCGGTTCAATCAATAACTAAGTCCATGGACGTTTTTCAGCAATTAGTTGAGGGAGACCTTAGACTCCTGTATAGTAATCTCAAAAAAGGAAAATATGCTAAATTTGTTTCCAGACTTTGGGGTGTTACGCCACCTCATGTCAATGGAAGATATCGAAAATTAGAATGGCAGACAAGGGTGGCATGGTGGTTGTCATGAGTCGAGACAGGTACCAGGAATCCATGTCAGCCATGCTATCAAACACCACCATTTATCGGCCCCTCCAACAAGATCCAACTAACAAATTTAATAAGGAGCTAATACGATTAGTGGAAGAGGGCATAAAAATAGGAACATTAAGCAAACAACAGGCAGATTACATCATCAATAATCATCCAGTTGTCCCAGTTCTATACGGGGTTCCTAAGATCCATAAAGATCTGCACAATCCCCACATGAGACCCATTGTCTCGGGCATTCACGCTCTCTCTGAATGCCTGTGTCAATGGGTCGACACCTTATTACAGCCACTGGTCAAAAGAGTTCCAGGATTTCTATTGGATACCAAAGATGTCTTAAATGCAGTACACGACATTACCTGGTCAGATTCCTATAGTTGGATTACAAGTGATGTAGAGGCCCTATATACTAGTATTCCTCATGCGGTAGCACTAGAGGCATTACAACATCATTTGAATAAATACAGCAACTATTCACAAGATTTGCAGTGTTACACATTAGATGTGGTCAGGTTTCTAATGTCACATAACTACTTTATGTTCAACCACAAATTTTACCTGCAAATGTCCGGTGTGTCAATGGGGGCGAAGTATTCCCCATCACTTGCCAACTTAGTCATGTCATGGTGGGAAGAATTATACGTGTTTAGTGTTGACAACCCTTTCTATCATAGTGTCAAATGGTACGGCAGGTACATCGATGACTAATTATTTGGGAGGGAGATGTATCTGCCGTACCTTTGTTCATCTCACATATGAACAACAACCCGTTCAACCTAATGTTTACATACACATGGGAAAAAAATACAATAAATTTTCTTGATTTGACATTGACGGGAAGTCTGGGAGAAAAAATAATAACTAAAACTTACAGAAAGGAAAGTGCAGGAAACACCATACTACACTTCAAGAGTTTCCACACAAAGTCTACAAAAAAAGCCATCCCTATGGGAGAACTAACACGAGCAAGGCGCACTTGCAGTGGCCAAGCAGACTTTGTGGAGGAATCTACCAAAATCCATCAAAGACTAAGAGCAAGAGGGTACCCACAAACACTGCTAAACCAAGCGGAGAATAAAATACAGGAAAAACATCCAGCAGATCTATTAAAAAAGAACATCATCAAACAAAGTAAAATTAAGGATAGACCTACTCTGGTTCTAGACCACACTAAACAATTTGGAGCCATTAAAAACATAATACTAAAATACCTTCCAATTCTTAGTGATGTCATATTATCCAAAGGTTGTAATATAGTACCCAGAAGGGCAAGAACATTAAGGAATTTACTAACCTCAAACTGTCACACGGTCTCCAAAAAAGCCACCACTTGTCTCAGCAGTAAGGGCTTCTTTAAGACATGCACGTTTGCAAGCCCTGGTAAAGATTTCAAAGACACCACAGGCAAACTCACATTTCAGATTCAACACTTTGCCAATTGCAATTCGCAGTTTGTGGTTTATCAAGCCTGGTGCACAACATGTAACTTATAATACATTGGTAGTACTATCAGAAAATTCAAGACACGCATCCTGGAACATGTCAGTGACATTTTTTCACCAGCGGACAGAAACAAATCTGGTTTGTCTAAACACTTCATCCAGGTACATAATTCAGAAACTAGTTCTCTAAGGGTTAAAATAATAGAAAAAGCTCTTAAATCCATAAGAGGAGGAGATCCGGTGCAGCAACTTCGCAGCAGAGAGGCTCACTGGATCATCACTCTAAATACATCAAGCCCAATGGGGCTAAACATTAGAAGGGAACAAATGTGTCATTATTAATATCAAGTTCAAACTATCTATTCTGTCCGCATTCTAGCTAAACTTGCAAACTTGTTGCTTTTAAACACAACACAATAGTTGCACTGACTTACCACAAAGAATCATGAACGCCCGGCATGTCAAAACAAAAAATCAGTAGTGATTGCGCATGTGAGTTGCCAGTACCAGTACGAGCCGGTAGACGCACATTGCGCATGTCCGGAACTGCTCTAGTGTCGGCTTCACAGTTGAGCGCCCGGCGTGCACAGAATACAATGGACTCTGGGGTAAGTTCATGGCGCCATAGCGCCATGTGGCTACATCATCCAATCACATACAGGTAATAATTAACGACATAAGGGTATATATTAGATAGATTTAGTCTGTGCTAACTATCACTATGACTAAGAGCACCATGAAGTGAGCCCGAAACGCGCAGTGTGTTTTTTGTCCTATGGGCTCTCAGGTCACCACTCCTTGCCATCTGACCATGTGCCGTTTTGTATCTTTGGATTTTAACTTATTTTGGTAATACATTTTTGCAAGCTTTTACACTATCATTGGGTCGTGCTGGATCTTTCTACGTGTTAAAATAATACGCCACAATGCAACACAGTTCTTCACCAGATAGTTGCCTCCTGTAGCCATGACACTTGCCCCTGTAGCCAGTTGCTCTTGTAACCATGATAGTTGACCCCTGTAGTCAGTTGCCCCTGTAGTCAGTTGCACTTGTAGCCATGATAGTTGCCCCTGTAGCCAGTTGCCCCTGTAGCCATGATAGTTGCACCAGTATCCAGATGCACCTGTAGCCATGATAGCTGCCCCTGTAGCCAGTTGCCCCTGTAGCCATGATAGTTGATCCCTGTAGTTAGTTGCACTTGTAGCCATGATAGTTGACCCCCTGTAGTCAGTTGCCCCTGTAGCCATGATCGTTGCCCTTGTAGCCAGTTGACCCTGTAGCCATGATTTTTGCCCCTGTAGCCATGATAGTTGCCCCTGTAGCCAGTTGCCCCTGTAGCCATGATAGTTGCTCCCTGAAGCTAAAGATAATAAAATAATAAAAACTTACTTACCTTTCCAGGATCCCTGCTATGGAGCAGGTCCGAAGCCGGCATTCACTGTAAGCGGCGTGATGTCATCACGCCGCTTACACCCAGCACTCAGCTCCCGTGGTTTCCTGGGACAGACAGGAGCCGAGACTTAGCGTCGCAGGGGGCGCAGAGAAAGCCATACGCCTCCTGCAACGCTGCTGTGTATGTACAGCACTCACTAAGCACTGATACATACAGGAGAGGAGGCAGGAGGGGAGCGATTTCCCTCCTGCCTCCTCCCTGTATCGGCAGCTGCACTAAGTGTATGCAGCTGCTGGCTTTGACTCTGCACGGCTGTGCAGAGCAAGAGGCTAACTCGGGTGAGCGGAGCCCCGGCGCTTCGGGCGCTTGCCCGCCCCTAGGAACGGCCCTGGTTTTAGGTTTCTGCTTTGATGCCCATTTATGGCAGCTGTCAGTGTTTTTCAAGCTGCTTTCAGCTGGTTTCTCCTTGGTCCACCTCACTGTAATGACATTTATTAAGCAGATAAGTTTATCCTTTTAACCCCTTAAGGACCTTGCGATTTTTTTTTTATACACGTTCATTTTTCTCTACTCGCCTTCCCAGAACCATAGGGAAGGTTTTTATTTTTCCACCTATATAGACCTGTGAGGGCCTTTATTTTGCGGGACAAGATGTACTTTCTAATGGTGTTGTTCACTGTACTATAGAATATATTGGGAAACCACAAAAAAAATTCCAAGTGGGACAAATTGTGAAAAAAAAGTACATTCACCATGATTGCGGCTTTTTTGCTTTTATGGTGTTCAATCTTCGGTAAATATAATGTCTTATCTGTATTCTATACGCATCTGGCAATACCAAACATGTAGGGTTTCCGTTATGTTTTGGTATTGTAAAAAAATTCCAAACATTTTCTATTTTTGAAATTTGCGCGGCGGCGCCATTTTGTGCGACCAATAACTTTTTTGTACTAACACCTACAGACGTCAGTGAGGGTGCATTTTTTGGGAGCTGAAGTGTACTTTTTATTGCTAACAGCTTTGAATGCATGCAACTTTTTTGATCACTTTTATTCCAATTTTTATAGATCAGACTTTTTTGGATGAGGTGATACCAAATATGTGTAACTTTTTTATTTTGTTTTTATTTGTAAAATGGGAAAGGGGGGTGATTTGAACTTTTAATACTTTTTTTTGTATTTTAAAGCTTTATTTATTTATTTATTTTACTCTATCATTAAGTCCCCTTAGGGCGTTTCACCATTAGGGGGCGCGATCGTTAATACAGCCTAATGCATTGCATAGACAATGCATTAGGCTGTACCAAGATGGCAGTGATGGAGAACATTGCAGTGATGGAGGCCTTCACAAGGCTTCCCGCTGCCATGTCCAGGCATCAGGACTCAGCGATCTCACCGCTGATGTCCCAATTGGAATGAAGAACGGTGCGCGGCACGGTTTTTCCTTCATTTAGACGTCGCGGCCATCTTTGTCCAAGGGGGTTAACCAGCCCGACCAGGTTGGCGCCGCTCCTCCCCCACCCGCCCTGTACCTGCCTGGTGTTAGCTGCGATTAGCCGCTAACACCTGGCGGCTCTGTGGCGGTGTCACGGAGCGATCCCACCGCAAAGCCCCTTAGCGACCCTGGGACGTACTCATACGTCCAGAGTCATTAAGGGGTTAAAAAATAAAAAATATTTTCCTGTGAATAACAAACCAACTTCAGCTTCGTAGTGAGTAGGGTGGTAGACAGAGATGAGGAAGGAGATGTAGGGGGGTGCTTTATGGGCGGGAGCAGGGCCAGAACGACAGGTAGGCAGAGATAGACGATCGCCTAGGGCGCCTACCTCTGCCTGTCAGTTGAAGCTGGCTCAGAAGCTAAGGACTGATATTGGTGGCCGTGCAGCACGAAGTGACGTTAGGAGAAGTTAGCTTACTTCTCTCCTAACGCTCCTTCTCTTCTTGCAGCATACTGTCACATGAAAGGATGCTGTCAGCACAGCAGCACCCAGTGTACTGCTGGGAAGAGTGGGCGGAACTTTGGCTCTCTCTCCTCAGCAGAGCACTGAGAGCTGAAGATAGATGACTGCAGGACAGGTGATTTGTTTTCTGTGGGGGAAGAGGAGGGAGCAGAGCAGGGGGGTGGGCATTATGGTAGGGGTGATCAGGGCAGGAGAGGTAATTAGAGCAGGAGGGGGAGGGAATTAGGATAAGGGGGATAATAAGGACAGGAGGGGGAGGGAATCATGGCAGAGAGGATCAGAATGCAGGGGGGCTAGTTAGGGCAAGGGAGATCAGGGCAGGAGGGGGAGGGAATTAGGACCAGGGGTAATGAGGGCAGGAGAGCAGGGAATTAGGGCAGGGCAGGCTCGGACTGGGCCGGTGGGGGATCAGTGAATCCCCAGGTGGGCCCCCCCGAGCCGCTGTGGGCCCCGGAGGCAGTGCCGTCGCTCCCCGGGGCCCGTCCGCGCTTCCGGTCACTGAACGCTCGGGCCCTGTGTCCCGAGCGCTTAGAGACCGGCCCGGGAGTTGGGGAATAATGTCCCCGACTCCCGGGGCTGTGCAGTGTCAGCGAAGCACAGCCCCACTAGCACTGCGTTCCGCTGCTCTCCCTGGCAGGCTGAAGGTGTTAGGCCTTCAGCCTGCCGGGCGCCGGCCCCTACTGCTGACGTAGGTGGCGTGGTGACGTTCCTTCACCACGCCACCTATGCAGGACCGCAGTAGAAGCCGGCGGGGAGATCGGAGCGGCCGGGAGCGGGAGCCGGAGCCAGGTAAGTGGCTGTTTGTTGTTGCTTTTTGTTTTTTTTAAGCTACCTACAGGGGCCCTGGCTGGCTACAATGGGGGGCCCTGGCTGGCTACAATGGGGGGCACTGGGGGGCCCTGACTACAAAGGGGGGCCCTGGCTGATCCAAAGGGGGCCCTGGCGAATACCATGGGGGCCCTGACTACCAAAGGGGGGCCCTGACTACCAAAGGGGGGCCCTGACTACCTAAAGGGCGCCCTGACTACCTAAAGGGGACCCTGGCTATCTAACGGGGGCCCTGGCTATCTAAAGGGGACCCTGGCTATCTAAAGGGGGCCCTGCTACTAAAGGGGGCCTGCCTACTTAAGGGGGATCTCACTACCTAAAGGGGGCCCTGGCTACCTAAAGGGGGCCCAGACTACCTAAAGGGGGATCTGACTACCAGAGGGGGCCCTGGCTGCCTAAAAGGGGCCCTGGCTACCAGAGGGGGCCCTGGCTCTCTAAAGGGGGCCCTGCCTACCTAAAGGAGACCCTGCCTACCTAAAGGGGGATCTGACTGACTAAAGGGGGCCCTAACTGCCTAAAGGGGGCCCTGACTACCTAAATACTAAAGGGGGCCCTGACTACCTCCACAGTAGCTAAAGGGGGGGGGGGGACATCCTGCACACTAGCTAAAGGAGGCCCCTAACTACCTGCACACTAGCTAAAGGAGGCCCACAAACTACCTGTATATACTAAATGTGGCCCCTAACTGCCTGTATACTACCTAAAAGAGACCCCTAACTGCCTGTATACTACCTAAAAAAGACACCTAACTGCCTGTATAGTACCTAAAAGAGACCCCTAACTGCCTGTATAGTACCTAAAGAAGGCTTTAACTGCCTTTATAGTACCTAAAGAAGGCCTTAACTGCCTGCATACTACCTAAAGGAGATCCCTAACTGCCTGTATAGTACCTAAAGGAGGCCTTAACTGCCTGTATAGTACCTAAAGGAGACCCTAACTGTCTGTATACTACCTAAAGGAGGCCCTAACTGCCTGTATAGTACCTAAAGGAGTCCATAACTGCCTGTATAGTACCAAAAGTAGCCCCCAAACTGCCTGTATACTATCGAAAGGAGGCCCCTTACTGCCTGTATACTACCTAAAGGAGACCCCTAACTGTCTGTTTACTACCTAAAGGAGGCCCTAACTGCCTGTATACTACCTAAAGGAGACCCCTAACTGCCTGTATACTACCTAAAGGGGGTCCCTAACTGCTTGCAGCCTATATAAAGGGGACCCTAACTACCTACAGCTTACCTAACTGGGGGAAACCACTACACTACACTTAATAACTGGGACTCACCAACACCTACCTACAGCTACCTAACTGGGGCAACACCTACCTAACAGCCTACTAACTGGGACTCACCAAACACCTACCTACAGCCTACCTAATTAGGGTCCACCAACCTAATGTAGCCTATCTACTTTCCTAACTGGGGCCTGCTTATCTACACTGGGGGCTATTTTACTACCACCTTTGGCTAGGTACCCACCAGCTGCCTGGGGCTGGGCCTACCAAACTTATCCAGCGAGAGTCTACCTAAATAAATACGGCCTATCTAGTTATCTGGGACTTGCCCATTTGCCTACCTACCTAGGGTCTTGCCTACCTACCTGGTAATATAATTGAGAGGGCAGCAGCCCATAGTTGTAGCATTATCTCCAGGGACTTAGTCCTCTCCACACCTTCCAGCCCCTTAGGATACTAGGCCTCTAAGTTATGGCTTGTACCCGCTCTCCCACCCCTGGGCAGTTTGAACAGAGGTGGGAATAGGTAAAGAGATGCTGGAAAATTGAGGATTCTAAGATATTTGTGTGTAATTTCTGCAGGGATGAGTGGTGGGCCGGGACAAGTCATCATCGGCGGTGTGAAACAGATGCAGAGAAAAGGGTGAATAAGAACAACTCGTGAGAGAAGAGAACGACTCATCAGATAAGACATCTCCGGTGAGTCCCTGATTTCAAGGGTTATTTTTTATATTGTAATGTGATGGTGACCTGAGCTGGTGTCTGACCTCTATGTGGTCTCTATATGGCAGTGTTGTAGGTTATACCTGAGCTGGTGTCTGACCTCTATGTGGTCTCTATATGGCAGTGTTGTAAGTTATACCTGAGCTGGTGTCTGACCTCTATGTGGTCTCTATATGGCAGCGTTGTAGGTTATACCTGAGCTGGTGTCTGACCTCTATGTGGTCTCCATATAGCAGTGTTGTAGGTTATATCAGCGCGGGTATAGTGGCAGCGTACATGTGTTCCTGATTGTAAGAGTGATGGAACACCTGACCATGTGATTAGGAGTTAGACTTTTACTTTCTTGCTGGTGTGTATTTTAGAAGGTGGTGAGGTGCGTGACCAAGGGAAACGTGGAGGGGGATATTGTATGTGGGCTGGTGGTGGGATATGGATGGAGCTACTTAGCCCTGTGTCTATGATATGTTAGACTGACAAATGTGTGACTAACTTGATATTGTGCTACATAATCCAGATCTGGTCTGCACACTGTATTATGTGGTAAAATGGGTGCATTTATGTCCGAGGGGCCGGTATAATTTTCATGTACCGTAGGGTGGGCCCCCCAAGATCAACTCCCCTGTGGTCCCCAGACCCCCCAGTTCGACACTGGGGCCGGGGGTAATAAGTGTTGGAAGGGGAGGGACGTAGGGTAGGCGGTCATAAGGGCGGGAGGGGATGGAATTAGGGCAGGGGGGTAATAAGGGCAGAGGGTAATAAGGGCAGGAAGGACGGGAATTATGGCAGGGGGGATCAGGGCAGGAGGGAAGGAAATCAGAGCAGGGGGGTAATTAGGGCAGGAGTGGAAGTGAATTAAGGCAGGAGGGTAATAAGGGCAGGAGGGGAGAGACTTAGGGCAGGGGGATCAGAGCAGATGAATAATAAGGGCAGGGGGGATCAGAGCAGGGGGAGGGAGGATTAGAGCAGGGAGAGGTGGGATTAGAGCAGGGGGTGTTGTGAGTTGGGGATGTGGGTTAGAGAAGGGGTGTTCAGAGTTGGGGAGGTGGGTAATAGAGGAGGAGATGGGGTTCAGAATGGGGGTTAGGGTATGTTCATGTGACGGATTTGGACACTGAAAATTTCAGCACTGAACGAGTGTCATATCCTTATCAGAAAATCTACGCCACTAAATGCAGATTTTGGACAAGGATTTGACACTGATTTTCAGGTTGATTTTCAGCCTCCTATGTATTATATTGTGCGGCGCAGAATCCGTCTCAAGAATTGACATGTCAATTATTTTCCAGCGTTGCAAATTTTTAGCGCTGAAAAGAAAATCAACGCTGATTTGACACTGATTTTCCTTTGCAAACAATGTAAAGCCGATTGCAGTCGGAGTAGATGCTGATTTTGAGGTAGATTGGGTGCTGAATCCACCCCAGTATCAGCGTCCATGTGAATGTACCCTTATAGTAGGGAATTATAATGGGAGAGGGGGTGGTTAGAACGGGGGTGGTGAGGTAAAAGGGGGAGGGGACATGGTCTAGCATCAAGGAAACCTGGGCAGCACCCCATCCCCACAGCAGTCACCTAGCATTGCCTGCTGTGGGGAATGCCACCAAGCTTTCCTGAGCACTGGATAGGCTATCCAGCATCTGGGAAAGCTGGGTGATGCCTGACCCCCCAGGGTCTCTGTAGCATTTCTGTTTTCTTTTTTCAGGTTTCCATTTTGGACTACGACAGATTTAGTGGACTATGTCGGACTAGCATTGGATCTTTTTCTTTAAAAAAATGGTTAATGAGGGCTGGTGTGGGGAATGTTTATTTAAATAAAGTGTTTTTTACTGTTTCTATATTTATTTTTTTCCAGTGTTAGTAATAGAGGTGTCTGACAGACACCTTTCCATTACTATCGTTTGGGCTTAGTGTCAGCCAGCAGTGTTTTGTGTCATCACAAGGCTGACACAAACCTCGTAACCCCGGTACCCGATGCACCAGGGGTACTGGGAAGAGCTGGGTTACAATCAGAAGTGGACCCTCTAAAGTGATGGTCTGCTCCTGGAATGGCAGTGGGCTGTTATTTTTAGGGTGGAGAGGTGCCAATATCCATGGATCTTCCTATTCTGATAAGATCAGGCTGCAGCTGTCGGTTTTACCTTGGCTGGTTAGGGACCCCATGTCGTTTTTTTTTTTATATACACACTTTCTTTCTAGACTTTTCAGTATACAAATGGTTAAAAAAACAGTTGGGGTCTCCCCCCTTTCTCATAAACACCCAAGGTAAAACCGGCAGCTGCAGCCTGATAATATCAGGATGCGAAGGTTCATGAATACTGGTCTCTTACCTCCCTAAAAATACCAGCCTGCAGCTGCTCCAGACGTGGACCATCGCATTAGAGGGTCCGCTACTGATGGTAACCAGCTCTTTCCAGTATCCCTGGTTCATTACATACTGGGCTAATAGTGATAGGGTGTTAGTGTCAGCCTTGGGATGACAAAAACCGCAGCTGGCTGACACCAAGCCCCAGCGATAGCAATGGAGAGATGTCTATTAGAGCCTCCATTACTATCACTGGAAGGACATAATTTAAAAAAACACAAACAACAGAAAAAAACACTTTATTTAAATAAACACTCTCCGACACCAACCCTCGTTGACCATTTTATTATAGATATGGATTACAGATATGACATAGTCCAATGAGTTCAGCATAGTCCAAAAGAGGAAACCTGTAGAAAAATATTAACACTATAAAAAAATATGTCAGTACTAAACTCCATCCCCTCAACCCTTGTAGGTCATGACCGCCCCTAATCTTCTTGGGGTGCAGGCTGCACAATATGATCCTGAGGTACAGGCCATAGCACAATCTCCAGGGGGTTGGTTCTCCATTTTCCCCCAGAAGATTGTGCCTATAAGCTGTTGCGTGTACCCCCGCTCCTATCACTGCCCCTACGATTGTATTGGATGGCCTAGTGCCAACACAAAATACAACCCCCACCTTTCACTTCATAAACCCCCACAACCTCCACTTATCATTCTATATTCCTCCACCTATCACCCCATAGCCCCCCCACCTCCACCTATCACCCCAGTACCCCCGTGCCTCCACCTATCACTCTATGGCCCCCACCTATCACCCGATAGCCACCATACCTCCACCTATCATCTCATAGCTCCCTTACCTCCACTTATCACTCAATAGCCCTCCACCTATCATCCCCACCACATATCACTCTATAGTCCACCTCCACCTATCACCCCATAGCTCCCTGACCTCCACTTATCACCTTATTGCCCCCCCCCATCTCCACCTATCACCTCATAGCCCTGTTATTGCCACCTATCAACTAAGATGTTTGTTTGGTAAATCCTACAGAGATGAGTTGTGGCCGGGAGAAGCCAGCATGGAGAAGAAAAGGAAAGTGAATTACTTCAATCACAGAAGACGTCTTCTGTAAGTCACTTATATGTCAGCAAAGCCTGAGTGCAACTGGTATCTCCCCATATATGGTGACTTTATGGCCAGAATCTTGGTACTAGTATAATTGTTTACCACCAGTAAGATGGTACCATTGTAACAGAATTTAGCTTGACCGTGATATCACAGCTTTCTGTGCTGCAATATCATAGTGTATTCTCTGGCAAGTTAATCTTTGTTGCATATGTATTATTCAGTCACTATGTGGTGGTATTATTTGGTCACTATGTGGTGGTTATATATGGTGTGGTATTATTCAGTCACTATGTGGTTGTGATATGTGGTGACATTATTCAGTCCCTATGTGGTGATGATATATGGTGGTATTATTCAGTCACTATGTGGTGGTATTATTCAGTCACTATGTGGTAGTATTATTCAGTCACTATGTGGTGTTGATATTATTCAGTCACTATGTGGTGGTATTATTCAGTCACTATGTGGTGGTGATATTAGGTGGTATTATTCAGTCACTATGTGGTGGTGTTATTCAGTCAATATTAGGTGTAGAAATTATTCAGTCACAATGTGTAGGTATTATTCAGTCACTATGTGGTGGTGTGTATTATTCAGTCACTATGTGGTGGTATTATTCAGTCACTATGTGGTGGTTATATTAGGTGGTATTATTCAGTCTCTATGTGGTGGTGTTATTATTCAGTCACTATGTGGTGGTATTATTCAGTCACTATGTGGTGGTGATATTAGGTGGTATTATTCAGTCACTATGTGGTGGTGTTATTCAGTCACTATGTGGTGTTGATATTATTCAGTCACTATGTGGTGTATTATTCAGTCACTATGTGGGTGATTTGGATATTATTCAGTCACTACTGGTGGTATTATTCAGTCACTATGTGGTGGTTGATATTATTAATCAGTCACTATGTGGTGGTGTTATTCAGTCACTATGTGGTGTTGACATTATTCAGTCACTATGTGGTGGTATTATTCAGTCACTATGTGGTGGTGATATTAGGTGGTATTATTCAGTCACTACGTGGTGGTGTTATTCAGTCACTATGTGGTGTTGATATTATTCAGTCACTATGTGGTAGTATTATTCAGTCACTATGTGGTGTTGATATTATTCAGTCACTATGTGGTGGTATTATTCAGTTACTATGTGGTGGTGTTATTCAGTCACTATGTGGTGTTGATATTATTCAGTCACTATGTGGTGGTGTTATTCAGTCACTATGTGGTGGAGATTTGTGGTTGTATTTTTCAGTCACTATGTGGTGATGATATGTGGTGTTATTACTCAGTCACTATGTGATGATGATATGCATACTTGCCAACTTTTGAAAGCAGGATACCCAAAGGGGTGGCGGACGTAGTGCACTGCGCCAAAAATTTGCATTACCACGCCCATCTTGCTGGTGAGCCATGCCCCTTTTGAAAAAGCCACACCCACTCCAACAAACTGTGAAACAGCTTTGGAAGAAAGCTAAATTAGGGTTTTGGTGTCACCCAGCTGTCGTGAACTGTTGGATAGCCTATTCAGCATCCAGGAGACCTGGGAGATACCACCAAACTGTGCCTGAACCTAAACCATTACACTACAATCAATATTTCTACCATACAGTGACTATATAGTTGTAGATACCAGTGTACACAGGCTCTGCAGACTGTATATTAGCTCCATATGGTCACCATTATTATTATTATTATTATTTATTTTATAGCGCCATTTATTCCAGGGCGCTGTACATTCAGGTGGTTACATACATAACATAAGTCAAACATTTACAATAGTGACAATCTCTGACTAACAGCAGGTACAGAGGGAGAGAGGGCCCTGCCCGCGAAGGCTTACAATCTACAAGGAAGGGGGAAAGAGACAGAAGGTGAGAGGCAGACATGTTTCTGGGGTGTAGTGACAGCAGGGTTATTCTAGGTTGCAGGCTATCCTGAAGAAGTGGGTTTCAGGTTGCTTTTGAAGCTGGTGAAAGTTGGGGAGAGTCTGATGTGTTGGGGCAGCGAGTTCCAGAGTAGGGGGGAGGCACGAGAGAACTCTTGGAGACGGTTGTGTGAGGAGGTGACAAGAGGAGAGCGGAGAAGAAGAGCCTGTGAGGAGTGGTAGGTACCAGTTGTACACAGGCTCTACAGACTGTATATACCACCATACTGTGACCATTCAGTGGTAGACACCTGTGTATACAGGCTCTGCAGACATATAAGCTAATAGGTAGTGAACCAGCTTGTAGACTTCTTCCAAAGTAATATTCATGGTACCATGAGTAAGGGTCACGTGACCCGAAACGTGTCGGTCTGCTATCCTGCATGATCAAGCTTGCACTGGGAGTCTCTCATTTGTGCACGGTACAAGTGCTGTGATTTTTTAACATGATTTTGATACAATAAATTTGGATGTTTTTAAGAAGCCATGCGTGAATAATTCTTTGGAAGAAGTCTACAAGCTGGTTCACTACCTATTGCATTTTGGATTGAAGAGGGGTGGCACCCAGAACCGTGCTGAGAACTTGGCCATAGTATTACACCAGTGCATCGCAATACGCTGTAGGAGGTGAGCTGTTTTTCTTATCATTGTTTGTATAAGTAAAGTTACACCCAGGCACTTACAGGAGACGTCTCTGAAGAGTTGTTCTTTCTCTTCATCTTCTCCATCTGTCCCAGACGCCATGACGTCTTCTCCCAGCCACAACTCTTCACTGTAGATGTTACAAAACAAACATGTTAGACTCCTCACTTTATCAGCCCTTCTCTACCAATTCTTATCTCTATACAAACTCCTCATCTATAGCACCTCAAATGGTAATAATTACCCCCTTGTGCCCCAAACAGTAAAAGTACCCCCAAATGGCTATCGGACTCCCATGTGTGCACCAAGTTTTAGTCTTGTTTTGTATACTAATATAGGAAGTAGTTAAATTCCTTAAGACAGTATGTAGGTACAATTAGGTAGGTGTATAGCGCCTATTAGGTACGTAGTTATAGGTAGGTATCTTGGACCCCTATTACCGTATATACTCGAGTATAAGCCGACCCGAGTATAAGCCGAGGCACCTACTTTTGCCACAAAAACCAGGAAAGCTTATTGACTCGAGTATAAGCCTAGGGTGGAAAACGCAGCGGCTACTGGTGAATTTTAAAAATAAAAATAGATACCAATAAAATTACATAGGCAGTTTTATGTCCCCCATAGGCAGGTATAGGCAGTTTAATGTCCCCCATAGGAGGGTTAGGCTGGGTATAGGCAGTTTAATGCCCCCCAAATAGGCAGATATAGGCGGGGTATGGGCAGTTTAATGTCCCCCATAGGCAGCTCAAGGCCCCCCATAGCCAGATATAGGCTGTGATTGGCAGTTTAATGACCCCCATACGCAGGGTATTGGCATGTATAGGCAGTTTAATGTCCCCCATAGACTGGTATAGGCAGCTATATGTCCCCTTGGCAGGCTATAGGTAGGTAATTGCCCCCCCATAGGCAGGTATAGGTCCTCATAGGCAGGCTATAGCAGGTATAGGTCATTATAGGCTGGTTATAGGCAGGTACAAGTCCCCCTAGGCAGGCTATAGGCAGGTAATTGCCCCCATAGACAGGCTATAGGCAGGTATAGGTCCCCCTAGGCAAGTTATAGGCAGGGTATAGGCAGGGTATTGGCCGTACTAGGTAGGTATAGGTACCTCTAGATAGGCTATAGGCAGGTATAGGTCCCCTAGGCAGGCTATGGGCCCAGTACTAGGCAGGTAGGCGGGCCCAAAGGCAGTACTAGGCAGCTATAGGCAGTACAGGCAGGTATAGGCAGGCTATAGGCAGAAACTAGGCAGGGATAGACAGGCTATAGGCAGTACTAGGCAGGTATAGGCAGGGTATAGGCAGTACTAGGCAGGTATAGGCCGGGTATAGGCAGGTATAGGTAGGCTATAGGCAGCACTAGGCAGGTATAGGCAGGTCTAGGTCGGATTTTAAAACAAAAAAACACCCACTTACCTCGTTCCCCGCTGCTCCGTCTCCGCGCGCCGCTCCTTGGTCTTCTTCGGCACAGGCGGGTGATGTCATCAGGCCGCGCACGCAGCGGGGATGACACACGCTGCCTGTGCCGGAAACTCCGGCGGGCGCGCCCGGAGTCCACTGCGGCAGGAGCGGCTGCTCTCTGCCCCGCAGTGGTATCTCTTCCCCTGCATGCGCTCCGGAGGAGTCGCATACAGGTGAGAAGATCGCTGACAGCTCCAGGGCCACCGCAGTGCCTATACGCTGTCAGCTGTACTCGGCCTTAAGTTATATGCGCTCCCTGAGGAGTCGCATATAACTGAAGCGTCCCTGTCGGCGCACGGGCCATCGCAGCACCCGAGCGCCGACAGTGACTCGGTATAAGCCGAGGGGGGTATTTTTCATACATTTTTTGTGCTGAAAAACTCGGCTTATACTCGAGTATATACGGTAAGTAGATAGGTAGTTATATAGGCCTCCCAACAAGAAGAAATATAGGTCCCTATTATGTAGTATATAGGCCCCTGTAGGTACTTATTTGAACCCTCTAGCCAGGTAGCCGCCCCCTCACTTAGAGAAACAATCTTCACATGAAAACCGTATATGGTGGGATCTGATGACTCTTCGCAATTACTTAGACAAAAATATGATTCCTAGAGGTTTATGATTAAAAAGATCCCTACTACTGTGTACAGTGATACGTTTTGTATCAGAATGGAATAAAATTTTGTCCTCATGCTCCATACAATTGATGCAGTTGATTACCAAGTACGAAGAAGAAAAATTACAACAAATCTCACAAGATATTAAGGATCTGGAAACAAATATTGTACAAATTCAGGACTTGCCAAATTACCAAGATGAAATTCAAAAGATGAAAACCAATAGAACACAACTTAAAGCTTCTATTATGGAAACTAAAAAATCTAAATTCCAGCGTGACACTCAGGACTACATTTTAAACCAAGTGTATGAATGGGGTCGTAGAGACTCGTTTCATCATCAGCCAAGATCCATTTTGAAATGTAGACGAGGAGGATATAATCGCAAGAACAAAAATAAGAAAGTCCGTTTTGGATCAACAGACTCTGATTCTTCAGAATCAAATACGGACACCTCAAAAGATGTTTCACAGGAACTTTCATCTATGAGTGACACAGGCAGAGGTGGTTCATACTACAAAAATGTGAGAAAAAATAAAAAGAAACAACAGTCAAAAACGAGTGCACAGAGGGGGGCACAAGCACCACAAGAGACACGCGCCATATGCAAACGAGACAGACAGAGGACAAATCGTAACTAAGGATACCATAGATGTGCTTAACATTTATTCTATCACGCTGAACAAAGAACAGGAACAAGTTCTTTCCCTAGGTTTGAACTTTGCGTTGCAGGAGAATTTCAATTTATTCACTACAATCAAAGATATTAACAAATTTTTTAATTTCCCTTAGCCCTTTTTGGCAAAAATGAGAACATAGGAAAAAAGGGGGACGGGAAAATTTCCCCATTCCAATTGGGTTTTAAAATTTTCTGAGCAATTGAAAAGTATTAGTATTGCGGGAAATTTGGAAAAACAGAAAACAAGTCTAGCCAACAAGATGCCATTTCTCAGTCCAGCAACTTTGGTACCACTAACCCAGATTTTTACCCTGTACACTCCAGAACAGTAGGAATGGATAGGTTTCAACAATTGGTAGAAAGAAAAAATTTTAAAGGGTCCCCTACATCCCCACCATTAAAAAAGGGGATCTATGTTCAATTTAACTGCAAAACAGAGAGTTGCACTTCAGCATTTAAAATTAAAATCAGAATGGCTGATAAGGGGGGCACAATGGTGGTCCTTGACAAAATCAAATCTCATGATGCCAAAAGAAATTGTTGTTTTGGACGTTCTACATATTATAAATTGGGGTTAAAATTCTATTTCCCAAATACAATGCTTGAATACAAAAATTTAAATTTGGGAGGGGGGTTTTTTTACCGGGGAAACCCTTTAATTTGGAAAACAGGAAAGTTCATTAAAAAAGGCCCAAAACCAGTAATTCCCATACTCTAGGGGTGAAACCGGGGGGGGGGGGGGGGGGGGGGGGGGGGGGGGGGAAAAACATAAAAAGCACAACAACCCCCCAGAGACCAATAGGGGTCGGGAAATTAATTCACTTTCAGAAAGATTTTGTGGGGGTGGATTGATTCCCCCCTTGGGCAACCATTGGTCAAATTTTCCCCAGGGGTCCCTTAAAGGGATCCCAACTGTTTTGGTACTAAGAACAAAAAAAAAAGGGCCCAACAACATTTTGCAATCGTCCCCTGTGGCCCCCCCTCCCTCGACCCTGCCCCCCGGGATTTCAAGGGGCTGTGAAGCAACATGCACCTCTTCTTAATGAAACCCCCTTCAAATTTAAACGAGTTTCCACCCAACCCCTCGGGTGCGTTTTCCCCAAGGTAAATGAGTAAATGATATTCCAAGTTTAAAATTTTAAAAGCTTTAATTTTCACAAAATTTTAAAAGTTTATTACATCTTCAAACATTTTGGAGTGGAGTGGCGTTTTTTCCAGCGTTCCCCGACGCGTTTTCGGGGGCGTGCCCTTAGTCTTGGTGTGGCAAAAAGGGACATCCCCTCCCTAAAACGGGGTCGGGGAACGTGGAGAACGCCATCCACTCCATGATGTTGAAGATGTTAATAGGTTTTTTTAAATTTTATTTTAAAAATAAACCCCTTTTTGAAATTCGAATTTTGGGAATATCTCACTCTTTTACCTTGGGACCCCCACCAGAGCACCGGGTTTTTCCTTCTTTTTATTTAGACGGTTTGTATTTAAGGGAAATTGTTTTAAAAATACAACAGGGAAAAGTAGAAGTTAATTGCTGGGTAACAATTTGGAGGGGTTGAATCCCCCCTAACAGGTATCCCTCTTGCAGTGGTCCTTCAACTCTTCAATCCCCATTTTGGGGAAAAAATATAGCAATTTTTCAAAACATTACAAATTTTTTTAGTCGAAGGGGGTTTCATTTTCTATGAAAACACCTAAAATTTGTTTGACCCTTTTTTTTTTGAAAATCTGGGGTTTGTCAATGGGGGCCAAATACTCCCCATCTTTTAGCAAATTTTGACAAGGGCATGGGGGGAGGATAATAAATATTTAAACAGTTTTTAAAACCTTTTTCCCCCCTTTGTCACTTGGACTGGTACGGAAGTTTACATTGTTGCCTACTTGTCTTTTGGGAGGGGCGAGGTATTGACGTCCCCCTCCTTAATTTCTTATATGAATAATAAATCTTTTTTAATTTGCATTCACTTAAACCATCCCCACAAGTCCCAACCATAAATTTTTTGGGATTTACAATTAAAAGGGATTGAAAACCCAGCTCATTTCTACTTTTTACATTCAAAAGGCAATCCCGGGGGTAATCCCAACCCTTTCATTTAAAGCTTTCATCCCAAACCACTCGAAAACCCAAATTCCTGCCGGGGGAATAACTAAAACCCCCGGCCCCAAAGGGCCAATTTTTGTTCCCCAATACAGTTTTTGTTTTTAAAAAAACACTGACTTTTCCCACCAAAATTACACAGTAAGGTTTTATCCCAAAGGGGTGCTTCTCACAGGTGCGGGGGGGTTTAAAGTCCAACGTAAACAAGATCGTCTTTGGGTTACATCCCAACAAAAAAACGTACCCAGTTTCCCAAATTTTGTTTTGGGAAAGTACACCAAGTTTTTTTAAATACTATTAAAAATAAAATTTATAAGTACTTCCCAATATTCGAGGGGAGGGAGATATTGGATTCTGTCCCTTTCAAATTTTACCAACTTTTCTCCCCAAGCACAAACTTTAGGCCCAACAATTAACCCCCAATTTGTCACCCCATTAAAACCCCATGCGTGACAGTTCAATTTGGGAAATTTTTTAAAGGGGTTTTTTTTTTTTAGAGTGGCTCCCGATCATGCCGTAAAAGTATTTTGCCCACCTCCCAGAAAAGATTTCGAAAATGGGCCCGGAAAAAAAAATTTTTACCATTCAACAATTTTTCAATTGTAAATTGGATCTTTGATAAAATGATATACAGGGCCCAAACTTGCAAATAAGCCATTTTCCCTTACAGGGGGGCCCCACTTTCAGAAAATTAAACTTTTGAATCCTAGAGCTTTGTAAACAAAACATTTCCCCGCCTCCAAAAAAAAATAAGTCAGGTCTCAAAAAACACTTCAAAAATTACATAATTATGATTACAGTCTTTTAAAAATTTTAAAAGGGCCTATAGAAAGGGTTAACAAACCCACAAGAGGGGGGGCCGCATTGTTCGCCATCTTTTTCCTATTTTCGCCGGCAAAATTTTTGGGGACTTTTTCAGGTAATATAAGCCCGGTATTTGCGCGGAATTTACGGCGGGAATCCCCCCAAACCCCTTAAACACTTTAACCAAGTTCATAGAGAATTTTTGGGTTTTAGGGGGCCCCTTCCCCCCGTTCCCCAACAATCCGTCAACATGGCGAATTGTGGGGCGAAATTTTAACCCCCCCAGATAAGCCGTGTGAACATAGCCTTAGAGACCGGGAGGCATTCTGGACTATTATGTTAGACATGGTTACTCCAAAAGGTAGGAATATCAAAAGAGAGTCGCTGTGCTATTAAAAGTTTGGCAAGTTATTCCCTTTTTCCTTTCCACACTTTGCAGCCCATGGGGGGAAAAAAATTTAACTTGTTACCATACCCACTTTCTGTTTTTCTATCGGCGTTTCATTTGTTTTTAATGTATATGTTTTTTAATTATAGGCAATACACATCAAGTACTTTGTAACACACTTTGTGTGCATCTATGTAGCCTTTCTTCTCCGCTTGGGTTCCGTTTTGTCCAGCTTTCGGCGCTTGCCCCTGCCCTTTTTTGGCCCTCAATGTTTTAAACCCCGGGCCTGCGCATGTCTGCCAGTGACTCGTTCCGGCTTCCTGCACGCTGATATGGCGGGCGCTGCACTTGTATCTCCATACAGCTGGTAAGTTATTTTTCATTATATAGTTTGTTACACGGACCCACGGAATTGGTCGTAACTGATTTCAACCATGGGGGGTGAAAATATATATATATATATATAAATATATAAAATTATATTTAATTTTTATATATATATATATATATTTTTTATATAGCCCAAATGTGATTTTTTTTTTAAATACCGTATGGAAAGGGCCTTTTTTCCCTTTCCCCCCCAAAAACGCTTTTCCCGGTCTATTTTGGCTCATTTGTCCATTTGGAATCAGGAACGTTGCTATTGAAGTGGATGTATTTTTTTTTAAATTTTTTTTAAAAAAACCTTTTCCCCTTTTTTTTTTTCGATTTCCTGGGGTGGTCTGGAATATACAACAACTTTGGGAAATTTTGTCCCTTGTTTACTCCCTTGAGTAGACTTCCATGCATCACTGCACATAGGTTGGAGCTGGTAGTAGCCCCTTATACCCCAGGAAAGGGGCCCCCCTATACCCGGGTATTGTACCTTTTTCCCCTGTAGGGGCCCCTTAACCCCAATAGATGCCCCCACAACCCAGGTAGGGGCCCCTTATACCCAAGATAGATGCCGCCTATACCAGATAGGGGGCCCCCTTTATAGCCAAAAATAGATGCACCTACCCCCAGGTAGGGGCCCCCTTTATAGCCAGGTAAAAGGCCCCCTTTTAGCCGGGAAATTTGTCCCTTATTGCATTTTTGTAGCCCCTTTTAGCCCCAGGTAGTCCCCCCCTTATAGCCAGATAGATGCCGCCTATAGCCAGGTAGTACCCCTTATAGCCAGGTAGTAGCCCCTTATAGCCAGGATGGTGGCCCTTACAGCCAGATAGTAGCCCCTATAGCTAATAAAAATAAAATAATTAAAAAGCAAATTCCCTCACCAGGCCCCCTCCCAGTTGCGGTTTGTGTCATGGAGCTGGTGAACAGTGTAAGTGGCATGACGCCACACAGCTCCCAGGATCTCCTGGGCCGGCAGCCCAAGCTGCCAACCAAGGAGATCCAGTGTCACAGAGGTCGTGATGAAAGCCGTACATTACACCCCCTGTGATGCTAAAGTGTATTTAAAAGTGCCCCCCGAGCGCTGTCCATACAGGGAAAAGGGCTGGGGGGGGAACGACCCCTCCTCCCCTTTTTCCCTTTTTTGAAAAAAAAAGAGCAGTTTCCCACTGGTTTTCGCTCCCCTGATAAACCTGCACCCCTTGGTGACAAAACTCTTGCACGGCTGTTTTAAATGGGCCCCATGCGGAGTCAACAGAAAAAGGGGGGCGGGTGGCTGGGGGCCGGGTGGAAACCCCCAACCCCCCTTTGGGAGGGGGACGCCCACCTCGCCCGTCCATAAGAATAACCCTGCCCGTGGTGGGAGGTTCGCTCACCTTCTGGGGGGAGGGGAGCAAAAGGGTAATCCCCATTTGGGGGAAAACCCCCCCGGGCCCCAAACCCGGGAGGTTTGGCAGGGAAAATAAAAAGTGGTGGAACCCATTCGTCACAATGGGGGGTGAGGGATATTGCTGGTTTTTATTTACCCCCAAAAAATTTTTAAGAAAATGTTATGTGGCATTTTTATCGGGCCCATCTGTGGGGTCAAAGGTGGCATTATTACTCGGGAAATATGTGGTGGTGTTTTTGTGCCTTTTCTTCCAGTCCTATGTGGTGGGTGAAAATTCCAATTTTTACTCAGTAAATTTGGGGTTTCCCTTGATAAATTTTATTAGTATTGGTTTTGGGGATACAGGTTTCTGCAGTAAGTTGGATGATATGTGCTCCCTTGTATAGGGGGATTATGTGGGGACGTATCCCCACTTTTTCCCCCTTACCCCCGGGACCCAGTTTTTGAAATCCATTTTTCCCTTTTTTTGGGGGAAAAATTTTTTTGGGGCATTTAATACCCAGGGGACCAGAGGATTTTTTTCTCGTGCACATTGTGCTTTTTTTTTGTAAGAAATGGGGTCCAAAAAATGCTTTTTTTAATTTGAAAAAAATTTATACCGTTCGTTAAAAATTTCCCTTTTTCCCCAAACTTCAAAATTCTCCCATATTGACGTTATTCCCCCAAATTTTGGGGTTTAAAATTACCCATCTACCAATTGTTGCTGTATTTTTGGCATATTTTTTTTTAAATGTCTTTTTTTTTTTTTTATGACTTTTGGGGGTTTTTAAAAAATTTTGGGAAATTTTTTAAAATTTTTTTCAAGAAAATTTGCTTTATACCTTTTTTAGGGCCCAAGTCCATTTTCAAAAGTGATTTTGTTTGGCCGGTAGGGTTGGGTTTCCCCCTAAATGACCCCATCAAGGGAAACTATCCCCCTTTTTGGGTATTCAAAAAATTTGGAAGTTTTTAACCCATTGGGGGTTTTTTACGGGAAATTAAACCCAAAGGGGAAAGGGGAAATTTCAAAATTTTAATTTTTTGAAGATTTTATACATTTTTCCAAGAATAGGGTTTAAAGGGTAAACAGGGATAGAAAACCCTTTAATTTTGGGTTCCCCAGTTTCTGGCGGTTTTAAGAGTTACCCCATATGTGGCCCCCCTAGTGCATTTTTTGGGGTCAACCACAACCCCCCAGTTTTGGAGGAGGCCCTACCAACCGGGGGTCTCATTTTCATTCCATTTTATTTAGGGGCCATTTTGGGTTTTGGGGACACCCAAAGGTGCTAAAACTTAATAAACCCCCCCAAAAAAATTTCCCCATACTGGAAACTACACCCCTTAAGGAATTTTAATCCAGGGGGGGCGGGTGACCATATCGCCCGGCCACAGGTGTGTCCCCAAAAATTTTTTTTGTTTTAGGCTGTAAAAATGAAAAAAAACTTTTTTTTTTCCAATAACTCCCCAATTTTAGATAAAAATTTTTAAAATTTTTAAAAAGGGGTTCCGGGAAAAACACCCAAAACCTTGTTACCAATTTTTTTTCCCAATTCAGCAAAACCCTACCTAGGGGTTTTGGGTAAAACTGTTTTTTGGGCCCCCATGGCAAGGGTGTACAAAAAAGGGGGTGTTTTTTTGGGGGGTTTTTGGAGCCCCAGTTTTTGGTTTGGGGCCCAGGTCGAAATTTACAAACCCCCCACAGAAACCAAAACAGGTAAAACCTTAAAGAATCCCCCCCAAAATTTTGGATTCAAAACGCCTCATAGTTTCATCTGGGGTTTGAATTGTACATTTTGGGTGCACAGGTTTTCCAAAAGTTTTTTAGTTTTTTGCATTGGGCTACGAAAATGAGGGGAAAACCCAAATTTTCCCCATTGTTTTTTGGGCTTAAATTTTTACAGCTTGGGCCGTGCAGTATAAATGACAGGATATCTTTACTATTTTTAACAGCGCTCACCGTGCAGTATAAATGACAGGATATCTTTACTATTTTTAAACAGCCCCTCACCGGGGCCGTAAAATTGCCCGGGGAATATCTTTACTATTTTTAACAGCCCCCTCACCTTGAGTATCCAGAACCAGTTAGCTTTACTATCTGGGTCTTTTACGTTTATGGCGATACCAATTTTTATTTTTTTTTTTTATTTCGAAGCATTTAAAAAAAAAAATTTTTTTTTATTGTGTTAAATTTAATTTATTTATGCATCGCGGGTTTTTTGAGAGCCATAACGTTTTTTTTTTTCCGACACAGAAAACGTGTAAGGACTTTTTTTTTTGTGTAATAAAATAAATTTTTTTAATTGGTACAAGTTGGTGTTATATGAGTTTTTTTTTCCCCTTTTTACCCCTTTTATGTCCCGGGAGGTGTTCAAAAATCGCAATTCGGGTGACTGTTTTTTTTTTTTTGTTTTTTATGGCGTTCCCCGTAGGGTTAATTAAAAATGACATTTTTATAGGGTGGGTCGTTACGCCCCGCGGCGAAACCCAAAAAATGGGGGCTTTATTTTTTATCTTTTTTGGGCCCCATTTTTGGGGTTTTTTTAAAGGGGGAAAAAGGGGGGTGGGGCCGGGGGTTTTTTTAATTTTATTTTTTGTGTTTGTGTTTTTTCTTTTTCACATTTTTTTTTTCTTTTCCTTCTCCCCGTGGGGAAATTTTTTAACAGAAAAAACCCCACTGGGGAAAAGCAATTTATTTTTCATTGCTTTTTAAAAAAGAGACCCCGTGCCCCAAACTTTTCTGCCCGTTTACAGGTTTGCCATGGGTAACTATTGACACCATGCCACAAATGCATTGTGGGCCCTGGTGACATCACCCAAATACCCGGGTGCTTTCAGAAAGCATCCGGGGGGGGGTCCCCGGGAAGAGACCACGAGCCCGGCCCCTATCTCCGTGAAAAGTAGGAAGGGGGACCACTCCTCCTGCCTGCGGCTTTATTATCGGCCCGCCATGGGCAGGTTTTCGAAAAATAAAGCGGGGTTAAAACACCCGCGGGGGGCTCACTCCGGCTGGGGGTTTTGTGTCATGAAACCAGCGGTAATTTACCGGCCTGGTTCCATGGGGCGATCGTGCACGGGTCGCCCGCAAATCGCTAGGACGTAGCATTCTTCCATTTGTGAAAAGTCACTTTGCTAGGGCGTTTTGCATACATCCTATGTCGGGAAGGGGATTTAAAAGGGATCTAAAGAAAAAGTGTTTACAGCTACTTTTTAAAGGGTTTTTTTTTCATACACAACATATTATAGCTTATAAATACATCCAAAAATTACCCTAAATTTTCCCCTTTTTGTTGTGCATTTTTTTCCATTTTTACCCCCCTGGGGAGGCGAGGCCCGTGTCCTAGGGCCATACCGGGGGGGCATTGGTTGTGCTTGCCTACGGCACCAAACTGCTGTGTCCCAGCACTGGGTTGGGGTGATTTGGGTTTTTTTTTGTAAATTTTGTACTGAATTTGGGCAACCAGTGCAAATGGGTGACACAGGGTAGATAGCACTGGCTCAGGCCTTTCCCAGGCCCCAGACAAAAGAAGAGGCATAAAACCCCCCCACCGCCCCCCCCGAGCTTTACGCTGACTGGGCGTCATTGACACGGCCCCTTTTCCCCCCAAAAAATTGTTCCACACGGAGCGCTGACGTCACATCCCCAGCCCGGTCACGTGAGCCGACCACGCCCCCTTGCGCTGCTCCCCGGCGGTGGTTCTGTCAGTGGGGATACGTGTGGGGGAAAAGTTTTCCCGAAAGTAGGCAGAGCCGGGGGCCGTCCCCGCCGTGCGGCCCCCTGTCAGCGTGGGGGGGCCCGGGTGATTGGGACCCCCGTGACCCGGGCCTTTCTGGGCGCTGAGGGGGGCTCCCCTGCCGTCCCCTGCCTTTCCCCTTTCCCCTGGAGCCCGGGAAATTTCCTCTCCGCCCCAAATTTCCCGGTGACACCCCATTTAAACCGGCCCCTTTCCCCCGCCGGGCCCTGCGCCCCCGCAAGCCGTGCGGGAAGCAGAAGCAGCCGCCGCACACTCCATCCCCTGCGGTTCCCCAAACACCACGATCCCCGCCGCCTCCCGGCCCGCCGCCCCTGCACAGTCCCCCGGGGGCCCCGGCCCCGCGGCGATCCGGGCAAGTGTCCCAGCAGCCGCAGCCCCCCACGAGCTGACGTCTTGTTGAGTGCCCGGTGTGCCCTTTTACTATGTGCCCGCCCCCCCATCCCGCAGTGCCCGGGCCCGGGGACCGGTGTGCAACCAATGCCCCCAAAGCTGAGCCCGCTGCCCCCTCGTGCAAAGGGGGGCCCCTCCCCCCCTTTTCCCCCCAACCTGGCGATGGAGAAGGTCGCCTCGGCGGTGCTCTTCCCCTGCAAGGTGGGTGCTGCCCCGGAGCCTGCCCGGACTGCTGCCCTGCCCGGCCCCCGGTTTTGACCTACGCCCTTTACCCTGCACTGTTTGACCCGCTGCCCCCCCCCTCTATACCCTGCGTGGGTGACCTGCGGCCCCATACCCTGCACGAGTGACCCCCTGCTGCCCCCCTTTACCCCCCACTGTGTGACCCCCTGCTGCCCTAAACCCCGCGCTGTGTGACCCGCTGCCTCTATACCTGCGCTGTGTGACCGCTGGCCCCTAACCCTGCGCTGTGTGACCCGCTGCTGCCCCTCTATACCCTGCGCTGTGACCCGCTGCTGCCCCTCTATACCTGCGTGTGTGACCGCTGCTGCCCCTCTATACCCTGCGCTGTGACCGCTGCTGCCCCTCTACCCTGCGCTGTGTGACCCGCTGCCCTATACCCTGCGCTTTGTGACCCGCTGCTGCTCCTCAATACCCTGCGCTGTGGGACCTCCTGAGCGATCACCTGCGCTGTGGGACCCGCTGCTGCCCTCTATACCCTGCGCTGTGTGACCCTGTGCCCTCTAACCCTGCGCTGTGTGACCCGCTGCTGCCCCTCTATCCCCTGCGCTGTGAGACCTGCTGCCCCTCTATACCCTGCGCTGGGTGACCTGCTGCCCCTCTATACCCTGCGCTGTGTGACCTGCTGCCCCTCTATACCCTGCGCTGTGTGACCTGCTGCCACTCTATACCCTGCGCTGTGTGACCTGCTGCCCCTTAACCTGCGCTGTGTGACCCGCTGCTCCCCCTCTAGACCATGCGCAGTGTGACCCTCTGCTGCCCCTCGATCCACGGCTCTGTGTGACCCGCTGCTGCCCCTCTATACCCTGCGCTGTGTGACCTACTGCCCTATACCCTGCGCTGTGTGACCCGCTGCTGCCCCTCTATACCCTGCGCTGTGACCCGCTGCTGCCCCTCTATACCCTGCGCTGTGTGACCCGCTGCTGCCCCTCTATACCCTGCGCTGTGTGACCCGCTGCTGCCCCTCTATACCCTGCGCTGTGTGACCCGCTGCTGCCCCTCTATACCCTGCGCTGTGTGACCCGCTGCTGCCCCTCTATACCCTGCGCTGTGTGACCCGCTGCTGCCCCTCTATACCCTGCGCTGTGTGACCCGCTGCTGCCTTCTAAACCCTGCGCTGTGTGACCCCTGCTGCCCCTCTATCCCCTTGGCTATGTACCTGCACCCGCTGCTGCCCCTCTTCCCTGCGCTGTGACCTACTGCCCAATACCCTGAGCTGTGACCCGCTGCTGCCCCACTAAACCCTGCGCGGGGTGACGCTGCTGCCACTCTATACCCTGCGCTGTGTGACCCGCTGCTGCCCCTCTATTAATAACCCCTCGCTGTTGACCCGCTGTGCCCCTTATACCTCGCTGTGTGACCCGCTGCTGCCCCTCTATCACCTTGGCTGTGTGCCCCGCTGCTGCCCCACTAGAACCTGCGGTGTGTGACCTGCTGCCCCTCTATACCCTGCGCTGTGTGACCCGCTGCTGCCCCTCTATACCCTGCGCGGTGTGACCCGCTGCTTCCCCTGTCTATACCCTGCGCTGTGTGACCTACTGCCCTATACCCTGCGCTGTGTGACCCGCTGCTGCCCCTCTATACCCTGCGCTGTGTGACCCGCTGCCCTATACCCTGCGCTGTGTGACCCGCTGCTGCCTCATACCCTCTTTGAGGATCCCCGCTTCAGTTATCCTGCGCTGTGTGACCCCTGCGCCCTCTATACCCTGCGCTGTGTGACCCGCTTGCCCTTATACCCTGCGCTGTTGTGACCCGCTGCTGCCCTCTATACCCGCGCTGGTGACCCTCTGCTGCCCTCTATCCTGCGCTGTGTGACCCGCTGCTGCCCTCTATACCTGCGCTGTGTGACCCGCTGCTGCGCCTCTAGACCCTGCGCTGTTGACCCGCGCGCCCCTCTATACCCTGCGCTGGGTGACCCCGCCCCTATCCTGCGCACGCTCCCTCTATACCCCTGCGCTGTGTGACCCGCGCGCCCTCTATACCCTGCGCTGGGACCGCCCCGCGCCCTCTATACCCTGCGCTGGGTGACCTGCTGCCCCTCTATACCCTGCGCTGGTGACCCGCGCTGCCCTCTATACCCTGCGCTGTGTGACCGCGCCTGCCCCTCCTATACTCTCTTTTTTGACCGCCTCCTCTATACCCTGCGCTGTGTGACCTGCTGCCCTATACCCTGCGCTGTGTGACCCGCTGCTGCCCCTCTATACCCTGCACTGTGTGACCCGCTGCTTTCACCCTCTATACCACTGCGTGTGTGAAACCTCTGCTGCCACTCCAATACCCTGCGCTGTGTGACCCGACTGCTGCCCTCTATACCCCTGCGCGTGTGACCCTGCTGCCCTATAACCCTGCGCTGTGTGACCCGCTGCTCCCATATACCCTGCGCTTGTGACCCCTGCGCTCCTATACCCCTGCGCTGTGTGACCCGCAGCTGCTCCTCTATACCCTGCGCTGTGTGACCCGCTGCCCTATACCCTGCGCTGTGTGACCCGCTGCCCTATACCCTGCGCTGTGTGACCCGCTGCTGCCCCTCTATACCCTGCGCTGTGTGACCTACTGCCCTATACCCTGCGCTGTGTCACCCGCTGCCCAATACCCTGCGCTGTGTGAACTGCTGCCCTATACCCTGCGCTGTGTGACCCGCTGCCCTATACCCTGCGCTGTGTGACCTGCTGCCCTATACCCTGCGCTGTGTGACCCGCTGCCCTATACCCTGCGCTGTGTGACCCGCTGCCCTATACCCTGCACTGTGTGAACCGCTGTGCCTCTATACCCTGCGCTTGTGTGGGCCCGCTGTGCCTCCTATACCCTGAGACTGGAACCCTGCTGTCACAGCCTATCTGCGCTGGGTGAGCCGCTGCGATATACCCTGCGCTGTGTGACCCGCTGCCCTATACCCTGCGCTGTGTGACCTGCTGCCCTATACCCTGCGCTGTGTCACCCTGTCTGCCTATACCCTGCGGTGTGCCCGCTGCTGGCCTCTATACCCTGCGCTGTGTGACCGCTGCCTCTATACCCTGCCTGTGTGACCCGCTGCTCCCTCTATACCCTGCGCTGTGTTTTACCCGCTGTCGCTCCCTCTATACTCTTGCGCTGTGTGACCCTCGCCCCTATACCCTGCGCTGTGTGACCTGCTGCCCTATACCCTGCGCTGTGTGACCTGCTGCCCTATACCCTGCGCTGTGTGACCTGCTGCCCTATACCCTGCGCTGTGTGACCTGCTGCCCTATACCCTGCGCTGTGTGACCTGCTGCCCCTCTATACCCTGCGCTGTGTGACCTGCTGCCCCTCTATACCCTGCGCTGTGTGACCCGCTGCTGCCCCTCTATACCCTGCGCTGTGTGACCTGCTGCTGCTCCTCTATACCCTGCGCTGGTGACCCCTACTGCCCTTATACCTGCCTGTGTGACCCGCAGCTGCTCCTGCTATACCCTGCGCTGTGACCCCTAGCTGCCCTCTATAACCAGCGCTGTGTGACCCGCTGCTGCCCCACTATACCTGGCGTGTGACCTGCTGCCCCTCTGCTAACCCTCGCTGGTGACCCTGCTTCCCTCTAATCCCCGCCTGTGTAGACCCCTGCTGCTCCTCTAACCCTCCTGTGTGACCTGCTGCCCTATACCCTGCGCTGTGTGACCTGCTGCTGCTCCCTATCCCTGGTGTGACCCCCTGCCCTCAACCCCGCCTGTGTGACCCCTGCTGCCCTCTATCCCTGCCTGTGGGACCGCTGCTGCCCCTCATCCCTTTTCGCTGTGTGACCCCTGCTGCCCTCTAAACCCTCGCTGTGTGACCCTGCGCCTCTAACCCCGCTGGGTGACCCCTGCTGCCCCTCTATACCCTGCGCTGTGAACCCGTGCGCCCCTCTTTTACCCTGCGCTGTGACCCGCTGCTGCCCTCTATACCCGCCTGGTGACCCTACTGCCCTATCCCTGCCTGTTGACCCGCTGCTGCCCTCTAACCCGCGCTGTGACCCCTTTCTGCCCCTCTATACCCTGCCTGTGTGGGCCCGCTGCTGCCCCCCTATACCTTCGCTTTTACGCTTCGACGTCCTAACCCTGCGCTGGGGACCCCGCTGCCCCTAACCCTGCGCTGGTTTACCCCCCTTTCGCCCCCTGACCCTGCGCTGGTGACCCCGCTGCCCCTATCCCAAGCGCTGTGTGACCCCTTGCCCCCCATCCCTGCGCTGTGTACCCGCTGTTCCCTTATCCCTCCTGTTGACCCTCTCTTTCCCAAACCCTTCGCTGTGTTCCGCTCTGCCCCTATACCCCTAGCGCTGTGTACCCCTGCGCACCTATCCCTGCGCGTGCCCGCCTGCCCTTTACCCTGGGGCTGTTGACCCGCTGCCCCTAAACCCAGCTCGTGGTGACCCCTGCTCCCCTCATACCCTGCGCTTGTGTGACCCCTCTGCCCTCTATACCCTGCGCTGTGTGACCCCCCTGCCCCTCTATACCCTGCCTTGGTGACCCCCGCCCCCATAACCGCGCTGGGTGACCCCCTCCCCTTATACCCTGCGCTGAGTCACCGGCGCCCCTTATACCCTTGCGCTGGTGACCCGCGCCCCCTATACCCTGGGCTGTTTTGACCCGCTGCCCTCTTCCCTGCGCTGGTGACCCCTGTCTCCCTCTAAAACCCTGCGTTAATGTAACCCCTTTTACCCTTCCCTGGGCGTTTGTTGACCCCATGCCTCACCTATCCCTGTTCGTTGGTGACCCCTCTTAGCTTTCTTTTACTCTTCCTTAAAACCAGCTGTGTGAAATGCCCCCTTAAACCCTCGCTTTTTGGGGTACCTGCGGATTTGGGGGTTTTGCTTTGGTACTTCTGCTCCTATAAATTTTAAAATCGCTTGTGTGACCTGGCTTAATTATTCCTTTAAGTGGCCCCCCCATTTTGTGGGACCCCCCCCCTTTTTTCCCCCCTTATTTTGCCCCCCCCTCCTTGGGTTTACCCGGGGTGGCCCCCTTTTTTTTGGGGGCCCCCTCTCCCCCTTTTGCCCCTTCGTTTGGGGTTAAACCCCCCGTGGGGAAAGTGCGCCCCCCCAACCCCTTTTGGCCCCCGTGGTTTATTTCCCCCCTTTTGGCCCCCCCCCCTTTCCCCCCTTGTACCCCTCCCCCCTTATCCCCCCCCCCCTGTGACCCCCTTTTTTTCCCTTGGGTGGAAACCCCCCCCTTAAACCCCCCTTTTACCCCCGCTCCCCTTTCCCCCTTGTTGCCCCCCGGCCCCCAATCCCCCCTTTTTTTCCCCCGGGGGGTTTCATTGTGGGGCCCCCTCGCCCCTTACCCCCCCCTGTTACCCCTTCTGGTTTTTATCCCCCCCCGTGTTGGGCCCCTTCCCCCCACATCCCCTGGCCCTTTTTTTCTGCCCCCCCCCGGGGCCCCGCTGGCCCCCAAACCTTTGGGTGGGACCCTGCCCCCTAACCCCCCTTTACCCTTCTTTCCCTAACCCCCCTTTTTGACCCCCCTTCCCCTCCCCTTTTTGACCCCTGTCCCCCCAAACCCCCCGGTGTGGAACCCCCTTCTTTTGGGGGCCCCTTTCCCCCCCCCACCCCGGGGGGGGGGCCCCCCCCCCCTCTACCCCCTTACCCCGTCCCCTTATCCCGGGCCCCGCTTGCCCCCATTCCCCCCTTTTTCCCCCCCCCCCCTTTTCCTTTTTTTTTTTTAAAACCCCAAATTTTTCCCCCCCCTTTTTTTTGGGGGTTTTTTTTTTTTTTTTTTTTTTTTTTCCCCCCGGGGAAACCCCCAAAAACCAAAAAAAACCCCTTTTAAACGGGGCTTGTCCCCCTCCCCTTTATCCCCTCGCTTTTGGGGACCCCTGCTGCCCCTCATACCCTCCTGTGTGACCCCTGCGCCCCTCTAAAACCCTGCACTGTGTGACCTACTGCCCTATACCCTGCGCTGTGTGACCCGCTGCTGCCCCTCTATACCCTGCGCTGTGTGACCCGCTGCTGCCCCTCTATACCCTGCGCTGTGTGACCCGCTGCTGCCCCTCTATACCCTGCGCTGTGTGACCCGCTGCTGCCCCTCTATACCCTGCGCTGTGTGACCCGCTGCTGCCCCTCTATCCCCTGCGCTGTGTGACCCGCTGCTGCTCCTCTATCCCCTGCGCTGTGTGACCCGCTGCTGCCCCTCTATCCCCTGCGCTGTGTGACCCGCTGCTGCCCCTCTATCCCCTGCGCTGGGTGACCCGCTGCTGCCCCTCTATCCCCTGCGCTGTGTGACCCGCTGCTGCTCCTCTATCCCCTGCGCTGTGTGACCCGCTGCTGCTCCTCTATCCCCTGCGCTGTGTGACCCGCTGCTGCTCCTCTATCCCCTGCGCTGTGTGACCCGCCGCCGCCGCCCCTCTATACCCTGCGCGCTGGGTGACCCGCCGCCGCCGCCCCTCTATACCCTGCGCGCTGGGTGACCCGCCGCCGCCGCCCCTCTATACCCTGCGCGCTGGGTGACCCGCCACCGCCGCCCCTCTATACCCTGCGCGTGGGTGACCGCCCCCGGGCCGCCCCTCTATACCCTGCGCGCTGGGTGACCCGCCGCCCCTCTATACCCTGCGCTGGGTGACCCGCCGCCGCTGCCCATTCTCCTATCTTCTTTTTTTCCGCACTTCTGTATTAAATGTAATACCACCTATGACCTATAAGTCAGGGCTCCTCATTGCTCCTCTGGTAGTACTATATCTGTGTATATAGACCAATTGCAGCATTCTTCACTTTTCTTTTTTTTTTTTTTTTTTAAACTTGTTTTTATTTGAAAACATCTTTCAATAAAAAAAAGAAAAAATGGGTGCAAAATGACATAACACATAAAAAATCATATAAAACGTCACAGTCTATCATTTTGAGAGATAACCATAGCTGGATTAAGCTGAGAAGTTCGAGAATGATATTCTAAATGATTATCTCATGTCACATAGCAGTATGTCTCAAACAGGATAGTATTAACCTGTGGTCAGTTAAACATCTTAAAAACTATTAACATTGTGGTAAAAAATAATTAAAAAAAAAATAAATAAAAAAATAAATAAGGGGGGGATTATAGTGGAAGCACCGTGGGCGAAAAGTAACAAGAAATTCAGTTGCCACGAGAAAAATTGCTATGAGTCTACTTATGTTCCCCCAGCAAGCCCCCAGACCCACAAGAACCGAACCCCAGGCTGCATCATGTTATTTTTGATCTACCCAATGAATTAGCGATGCAAGCTTTCAGATACCAACTCGTATCTTTAAAGGGGATCATTATTCGTTGGATTTCCTCATTTTCTAAACAGTTTTCAATGAACGGTCTCCATTTTTGAAAAAATTTTCCTGTCTGTGCATTTTTTGCCATTTCGGTTTCCACTTGATCCATTTGCATGTAATATTTAATTTGATTAAATATTTCAAGGGTACCTGGAGGGTCTGGCTCCAGCCATTTATTTAGAAGACATCGTTTGGTTGCTAGTAAGATTATATGAAGCAAATTAGGGAATTTAGTGCCTTCTGGGAAATCATGAAATAGGAGGATATTTGGGGATAAATTAACTTTGATCCCTAACCTGGCTTTTAGTTCAGTTATTATTTTCCACAATCGCTGGGATGCCCCACACGTCCACATTCCATGAATCATAGTTGATTTTGGCTGAGAGCATTTGGGGCTCTTCACTTTTCTTCTATTCAACCTGTGTATTATGCAAACTTTTTAAAACACTTCATGCATTTTTGCAGAACATTGACAAAAAGTCATGGAAAAGAGTGGTATCCTATATCCTTTCCCTGTTTGTACGTTCTGATCTATGTTTGTTCAAATGGAGACGTATACATCTTCGGCTCTGCCCAGCATAGGCCGTCCCCATGGATATTTCAATAAGTAAATGACTTGCTTACTGTTACAAGTAAAGAAGCCTCCAAGCTCAAAGATATCCAAACCTCAATATGATGAGCGTTGAAAGGGATTTTGTATTTAATTCTAGGTTCAGGAAAGCTATCACTTGGATGAGATACGTCGATGACATGTTTCTCCTGGGGGATGGCACAGAGGACCTATTAATGGAATTTCTTTCAACATCTCGGTGAACATCAAGCCTTGGTTCAGTTCTCTATTAATAAAAGTGGGACTGTGATACCATACTTGGAAGTTCAGATATAGTAAGAAGGAACAATTCTACTACAATGTATACAAAGGATGTGGACCCCAACAATGTTTTACATTAAAAAAAAAAAAAAAAAAGTTTCCGTTCTCCACAGACCTTTAGGGACATATGTAAGGGTCAATTTATACCTGCCCGACGAATACATTGGTAGTATGCATAAAATAGTAACAACATTTGAAAAGAGAGGCTATGATAGGGATGAACTACTAAGAGTGAGTGCAGATGATAGATCACCACACAAAAGGTATTGCTATCAGTATCAGAGGCTTCTGTACTTGTAACAGTAATCAAGTCATTTACTTATTGAAATGTCCATGTGGGTAGACAGTAGATGTATACGTGTCCGTTTGAACGAACATAGATCAGCAATCAGAACGTAGAAACAGACAGGGAAGGGTTAAGGATATAGTGCAGGAAAATTGGGTTCTCATCAACCCAATAGAAAAACAGGTCATGGGCTGGAACAGTGCCACTATAGTCCACTCGCCAAGTCTGGTATTGCATGTTCCACTTCAAGGGGTTTTGCCATGAAGTGGGTTTCTTACCTCTTATCTGCTCAGGAGAGAATATAAACAAAGCATGCTGAGTCATGAACGGCTGCATGAGTGAGAGGGAGGGGGTGAGCAGAGAGTGAGGAAGCAGGGATCGTCACTAAAGTTTAATCAAATAATAACATTACAACCAGTGGATTGTCTATACGGCAGACAGCCTCATACACTGCACTTTCTCCCCAGCCCCTTGCAAGCTCCTTCATGTTCCCTGTCATCAGATAAGAAGTGCAAACAGGCAAGCACGGCCAGATTAGCTCCTCTGGTCGTGTCTTATGTAAACTTTCAGGAAACTAAGGGGGACTGAGCAATGCTGCAGCTCTCACAGGCTTCACTTTCTGTAATCACATATATTTAGAAAAGTGATTAAATACCCATTTTGGAGGATCCCACATCAACATTACATGGTGACAAAACCCCCTTAAGTAAGAGATTCTGAGCTACAATCCCCATATAACATAAATGTTCAGAATGGAGCAAAAAAAGCAGACTTTTTTTTTTTCTTATACAATTTCTTTAAAATGGATGTCAATGAAGAATTTTTGCTTTTCTAATCTTCTACATCACTATCATTTTTAAGAAATCCTGCAGTTGCGCTTTGGCCACCAAACCTAACACTGTCTATTGCCAGCACCATTCACAATAGGAGATGGACACAGCTCCCCCCATCATGCACACTAACTTCTTCCAAGGGCACATAATATACCTAGAAAATGGTCCTATAGAAGGCAGTGGGTCCACTCCTGTTCACAGGCTATGTGTATGTAGCTGCAGTCAAGGAGCTCTCTAAAAGCTGCTCAGGCATGAAGGCCGCCCCCATAATTGTATATAGACAACAGTATTAAAAAAAATCTACAATCAGAAAATAAAAATTGCTAAGAAGAAAAAGTTGTCTGAGTATCTTGGTTTAATTAGTAATGTATTGAAGATGTCTGTGTATATAGGAACAGAAACCTAAAAATAACAGCAGTTCTGGATCGACGTCTTTACGGACATCAGCAGCGCCTCCGTTGGCTGATGGGTTTGGTCAGGTTTCAGTCATGGTGTCTGTCGTTCAAACAGAAGAAATAGCGCTGCATGCTGTACTACTGGTTTCTGTCCTTGTTATGGCTCCTGACAGAACCTACAAGACAGATGTGAACTGGGCCAAAGGTACGTTCACACAGCAGTAGTAAAATACCTTTCGGATTCCATAAATCTGATGGTATTTTGCATTCTGTTTTCGTTTTGTTGGGCGGATTTTGCAGTGTGGTTTGGCCGGCCCATTGACATTGGACAGTACAGTTTCTGTTACAAATCCAACAAAAGAATGTGCAGGTTCCAAATTTTTTGAAATCCGACCTCAGAACATCTGGGTCTTGTAGATTTGCGGTTGGATTTTCTATTGAGGTCTAAGGGAATAGTTAATAGTTGGTTTTCAAACTGATTTCTAAATCAGTCATAAAAACCAACTATAAATCCTTGCCATTTTGTCGGGCCCTTAGGGTATGTTCACACGGGGGAATTTCGGCGTGCATTTCGCGTCATATATGCTCTAATACGAGCAAGATGCGTGCCGAAATTACAGTAATCCATAGTTCTCTATGAGAACTGTGGATTACGCCTCTTCCCCCCCGCTCGTACAATATGATCACATTGTACACGCAGGGAGATAAGTGACATGTTCATTAAATTGTGGCGAATAGGGCGGTAGAGTAAATAACTGTCAATGGGCCGTACTTTCCCCACCCTGAAGTACGCTGTGTGAACATAGCCTTACTCTCCTGCCCAACCTTCAGGTATAGAGAGGCACAAGTCGATGTTGGGCAGTCAGGTTTCCTGCACAGATTAATATGACTTATGCATGAAATGCAATCCGACCACTAAGCGTGGAGTTATCTGTCCACCGTGAGTTGAAGATCAACATGGGAGAGAACGCTGTAGGGAACCCCCTCTTTATTCTTGTTTTGGTCACCCTCTTCTACCTTCATGTGCCCCATGACTTGTCTATAATCTAATATTTCTCTACAGAATGTGTATTAGGCAATGTTCACACGGCTTATTGCTGGCGTAATTGCGGGGATGGATTTCACCGGCAATTACGGCGTGAGGCGGGGGGCCAGAAGCTCGCCGGCCCCATAGACTGTCATTGAATAATTCGCCGTAAATAATTCACGTCGCTTTCTCCCCCTGCGGCGGATTCGCCGAGGGTGGGGGAGCGACGGAATCCATAGTTCTCTATGAGAGCTGTGGATTACCGTAGTTACTGGGACGGATTGGAGCCGTACTGCAGCGCAAATCCGGCGCGCCCAAATAAGCCGTGTGAACATGGCCTTAGGCTGTATTCACATGGTACAATCTCAGGTGGTGAGATGTAATGGACAACAACGGAACAGCCAGCAGGAAAATGTAAGGAGGTGAGTGGCCAATGACTGGGTCATACACCTCCAAAACTGCAGATCTTGTGTGGGATGTTCATGATATTCAGCATCGAGAGAGGACACCTAGTGACAGGAACATGGGCACCTGGCGATTACTTGTGTGCGGGGAGTGAAGGCTGAAGCTGGAAAAGTTCATTCTGGCTGTATTTTTAAAAAAAAAAAGTGAAATCACACAGTGTAGGGTGCTTCAGGCAAGTCAAAGTGGCCATGCTGACCTGGGAAAGTGCCTACACTGGACCATGGTGCAATGGAAGAGGGTGGCTCGGTCTAGTCAGTTACACTTTCATTTTTTAAATTGAGTAATTTGTATTGTCAACAAAAAATTTCTTTACATAAACACAAAGTGCAAAATTCCCCTTTTTAACGCCGCTCCCTCCCGCCTCCCCAACCAAAGACGATCCGTTACATTTTCGAGTTTATAGATAGGTGTATGTGGGTTCCTTACTTGGGGCAAAGTTGGCACCGAGATGCATTATGTAAATAAAGTAAGCCAGCGCAGGCAGCGTGCCTCTCTGGGGAAGGTACTGCTGGCTGACCTTGGCATTCATATGGATGTTACTTTGATACATAACACCTACTGAAGCATTCTTGCAGACTAGATACACCCTTTCTCGACACTGCTCTTGTCCAACAGCAGAGGTCCCTTTCAGCAGGACAATGTACCCTGCCACAATGCAAAAAATTGGAATAATTTGAAGAATATGACAAAAGGGGTTCAGGTTGTTGACTTGCCCTTCAAGTTCCCCAGATCTTGGGCTGAAGGAGCATCTGTGGGATGTACTAGAAAAAAGACGAGTCCATAGATGCCATACCTGCTACTTGTAGGATTTATAAGCCTCTGTTGCTTAAATTATAGTGCCACATAACACATTACTCCTTAAAGGGTGTTCCTATTATATAACTCGATGGCACATTGAGTGATGACAAATCCTAAGGCTATGTTCACACGGTGTAATTGCGGGGCGTATTTTGCCCGCAATTACGCCGTGTACTCGGGGGAGGGGTAGCCTCAGCCCGCCGACCCCATAGACATTCATTATTCACGGCGCGTATTCGTTGTGAATAATTGACATGTCACTTATCTCCCCCCGCTCTCCGTATTGTACGAGCGGGGAGAGGGGACGTAATCCATAGTTCTCTGAGATCTGTGGATTACCGTAATGACTGGGACGTATCTCGCCCCGTATTTCGTGCAGTACGCCGTGAATTACGGGGCAAGACATGTCCCATTTTAAGCCGTGTGAACATAGCTTGTCTAGTAGGCGCTGCTTCCACTTCTGGAACCTTCCCCAAAAGTATCAGCTTGCGCACAACTCGCCATACTGTTCTATGGGAGTTCTGAATGCAGCCGAACACGGTGCTCGGTTGTGCTTGAAACTTCTACAGAACAGAATAGCTGATAGTTTTAGGGGCCCATTCCCGAGATGGGTGTGGGACCGGTGCCTATCGGACTTTAATAGCATATCCTATCAATGTGTCGTAAGTCTATTGTAGGAAAACCCATTTAAGAGAAGTTATGGGGTCTATGCTTCCATAAACCATGTGCAATGTTCTAGTGTGTTTTAAATAGTTGGAGAATCTTTTTTTCATAAGAAATAGCATACCGATAGGATTTATCATCTCTGACCGGTGGGAGTTTGTATGCTCAGAATTAGGCTATGTCTACACAGCATTTGTAAAATACCGTCGGATTTCGTTTTTTGCGTGGATTTTGCAGTTGGATTTCTGCCGGCCGGATTATATAACATGTTCTAAGTTTCTTGATTTGAAGTCCGACCTCAGACAATCGGAGCTGTGTAGACTACAGCTCGGATTTTCTATTGAGATCTATGGGATGTTTTACAGTTGGATTTTTGCAGCTTCTGAATACTGAATCCTCTTAAATCCAACAGTAAGTCACGGTCGTGTAAACGTAGCCTTAGGGTATGCTCACACGCAATTGCAGCTCACCGGCCCCATAGACATGCATTACTTGTCACTTATCTCTCCGCGCGTACAATACGATCATAGTGTGCGAGCGGGGAGAGGAGGTGTAATCCATAGTCCTCTATGAGAACTATGGATTACTGTAATGATTGGGGCGCATTTGGCTCGTATTTGAGCGCAGTACGTGCGCCCCAAAATAAGCCGTGTGAGCATACCCTTAGACTACTATCCTGACAGTTGTCGCACTTCTCTGCACATTGGGTAGATGTGAGGGCTATTGTCCAGGGAGAAAGAAATTTGATTCTTTGTATTAGGAAGGGTCCCAAAGATCAGCCCCTAATAATCCTCTTGTTATGCCATGACATTTTAAAATGGAAATGCTCCTTTAAGGTTTATCTAATGCAGAGTTGCCAAGAACAGCAGGCTATTTTTATTATAATAGGCGTGTGCCTTTCACTTACCCTAAATGGTGTGATTTTCCGAAAAAAAAATAACCCTGCCACATTCCTGCCTATTAATAGGTGAATAAAAATAAAGCGATGTGAAGAAGGAACTTATTGAGCGTCTTTACTGTGCTGTTCACATCCTTCTCTTCATCCTATTGGCTTCCTCTACCGGTTTTTGACTTGAGCTTCAGCTATTTGGAAGCAGCATATTTTACTAGTCATTGAGCTGTAATAAACAAGTGAGGTCATACCTGGGCACACCTAAGACGAGCTGCCCCGTGACACATTGAGGTGGAGGAGTCTTGGTTGTGCTGAGGGATACACAGCTGTTATTACTGTGCAAACATATCATTCGCTTTCCAAGAAGTCACTGCACAGCTTCTGTAGGCCTCTGCTGCAGAGCATTTCATGCATATGTGTACACTTCTGAGGGTGCTTTGGCATTGTGTTAACCTCCCTGCAGTGCTTTGTATTTGGGGGTAAAACTGTTTTACTGGTCACAGCTCATTTGATCCCCCACATCCTGAGACAACTTGGTTGTCCTGATAGGTATAAGGTTATGTTCACCCGGCTTATTTTGGTTCGTATTTGCGGACGTAATTACGTCCGCAAATACGTCCCGAAATGCGTTTCAAATACATGTCACAAAGTGTCGTAAATACATTCCCCATTCTTTACTATGGGGATTTATGTCGTGAAATACGCCTCAATAAGTGACGGGTCTAAATTTTACGATCGTATTTACATGGCGAAAATACGTCACGCAAATACGCTTCATGTGAACGACGAGCCGTATTTTACATTGGAATCAATGCTAATCTAATTGTTCATTATTTAAACGGATTTCGGGACGTATTTGCAGACGTAATGAAGTCCGCAAATGAACCCTGAAATAAACCGTGTGAACATAGCCTAAGGGTGTTAGCGGACTGTCTGTTGCCAGATTTAGGGAGTGGTTGTGTTGGTATGTTCACACAGCGTTTTCCCGGCGTAGAGCGGCGAGTACTGTGCTCGCCGCTTTATGCCAGGTGTTTTAAAAGTACAAGCTGGCCAGCACGTACTTCTAAAACGCTCTGGCCCGGCCCCCATTCACTCAAGCAAGCACTGGGAAGAAGTGCAGAGGAAAACGTAATCATGGATGAGTATCACTTTTTATTATATTTACCTATTTTGCTCCTAATAAAAAATATATATATATTTTTTAAAAGTGTTATTTGCTGGATAACCCCTTTTAAGGCTTCTTTGTTATTACAAGGCTATATATCAAAAGTTGCCCAGACACTGTATCCAAACCTGCAGTTTTTGCCCGGAAAAGTGTCCTGGTTCTCCACGACAAGAGATGTAAGGAAAGATATTTTTTTTCTTCTTTATAATGGGGAAATGAGCTTCTGCCAGAGTGCTCTGAAGGAATTGCTGTCTATTCAGCGGACAGCTGTCTAAGGTATATGGCCTGCTAAGTGTAAATCATCAGGTCCGCACAGGACGAATTCTCCAACAATATCTCTGGACTGATTCAGTTACCAGTAAAAGTCTGCTTGGAAAAAGGTATTTTAAGTATGTAGGGCATCTCCTGATGGAGGCAGATTACCGAACTGCACAGTGATGTGCTTTGTGTGCTCAATTTATTTTAGAACGGAACAAAAATAAAATCTGTTCTGTGGCTTTTTGAGTACACATGAACCAGGTGGTAGCTAATTAAGTGTGCACTGTGGCCTTGTCAGATTACTGAACCAGTGCTGGGACTGGATGAAGCACGGTTCAATAAAGGATTGTAATTTTAAAATTAGGTTACATGATGAGTTCTAAAACACAGCCCGACCATTCCTCTCCTCGTACTAACCTGGCTACACCGAGACTTTTTGTAATGCTACTGATTAACAACTGTGTCCAGTTGTTAGGTCAGGTTCATATCACATATGTGGCTTTGGTCTAGTACACAAGCACGAATACATTAATGATGGCTTCTATATTATTATTATTTATATAAATATTTTATAATATATTTATATATTGTATAATATATATAGTGGGTGCTGGCTGTTACAGCTGACACCCACCGCTGGTGGCTGGTATCAGAGACAATTGTTCTCCAAACCAAGCCAATTAACTCTGTAGGTAGTGCCGCTGCGGCGCCCTGTCTCGCCATCTGATCGGTTGCCACAGCACCTGGAGGCCTAATGAATTCTACCAGGACTGACATAAATGTGTTTCTATTACACCCTGTCATAGGTGTAGTAAGGCTTAATGAAATTACTATATAGAAGTACTGCAGTGTATAGTGCATGCTTAGAGAGATTAAATAGTACAAAAAAAAGTAACATAACTGCTGTCACCCTTTCTGCAAAAGTTTGATCTAACACAGGGTCATAATATTTATCCCACGTGGTGAATGCAATGGGGGGAGAAAAACCACCGAACGGCAGAATTGTTTTTCTTGTTTTTTCTATTGGTCATCCCGCCAGCCATAAAAAGTGATCAAAATACTGCATGCACTCAAAATTGGTACTGATAAAAAATAGAGCTCGACCCGCAAAAAATGAGCCATCACACAGCTCCAGTAATATAAAAATAAAAGTTACTGGTCTCAGAAAATGGCAAAGCAAGTTTAGTTTTGAGGTTTTTTAGGTAGAAAAATATAACGTAAAATGCTTGGTATTGTGGGAATCGTACTGACCCATAGAATAGAAATAGCATATTCTTTATTTCGCTTGTTAAACTCCATGATTTTTCTTCATTTTATTCCACAAAGTATTTTTTATGGGTCCCTCATACATGTACATGGTGCATTGAAAGGAACCATTAAAAAATAAATAAATACAACTCCCCCACAAAAAATAAGCCAGTTATCACATTGGAAAATTTTTTAAAAAAGTTGTCACTCTTGGAAGACCAAAAACCAAAAAATGGTTTGGCTTTAAACATGTAGACAAAGGTAAATAAAAACCATCACCAAATATATTGCTGTTGCAATATTGCTTGGTTTCAGAGAGAGAGAGCAGTTCTTATCGCCTGCTTGTGTACACTATCAGGCGATGCAAAAATGTGTTTTCATTGTGTAAAATCAGTAAAACATAAAAAAATATATAAATTGCGTATTGCTGTTTTCCTATCGACCTGCTGAGTAAAGTTGACGTCAGTTTTACTGCACTACCAGGAACTATTGGATTTTATTTTGCCTCGATTAAAAAGGAATTAGTGCCATATTAACCACATAGTGGTACCAATGAAATCATCAGTTCATCCTGCAAAAATCAAGCCCTTATACAGCTCCATAAACATAAGATATAAAAGTCATGACTGTCAGACTTACAATATAAAAATGCAATTTCTGTAGTGTTTAAGTACTAAAACATAAGCTACGGTATTTAAAATTAATAATGTTGTAATTGTACCGACCTACATAGTAAAGTTATCATGACGTTTATCCGGCTCGACGAACGCTGTAAAAGTGATACCTGAAAAACAGTGGCAGAATTGCATGGTTTATTTTCCATTTTTGTGGTCCAATGTTAAAAAAGTGTAACCTGTGGGCCCTGAAATGAAACTTTTGATACTGAATGCCCCCTGGGGGCCCTTGATTCCAAAATGGGGTGACTTCTGGAAGGATTCTCTGGTACTTTGGAGTACTTTGGAGAAATGCGACATAGCACCCAAAAGTGTTCCAAACGCCAAATGGCACTCCCTGGGGGCTTGCTGCCCCAAAAATTTTACACCCACAGTAAAGGGAGTTGCCGAACATGGAAGAAATTGCATTACAAAATTTGGGGTGCTGTTTTTTCATTATTCCTTGTAAAATGAAATCTTTTCCGCTAAAACTGCATTTTATTGGGGAAAAAAATAACATTTTTCATTTTCACAGCCTAACATTGAAAAAATCTGTGAAACACATGTGGGGTCAATATGCTCATTACACCCCTCGGATATACACCTTAGGGTGTCTGCAAACCTATAATGGTGCCTAAAAAATATTCTAATGGAATTGAGACCCCTAAATCCTGTAGGTGCTCCTCTTACTGTGAGGCTTGTGTTTGAGTCAAATAGCGCACTAGGGCCACATGTAGGAAATCTCTAAAAAAATTTAAAAAAAACATTCAGAATTGGGGGCCCCACATTGGGTTCATTTCCTGTTTTTCATTATTGGTTCCAGTAATTAATGTATTAAAATTGAAAATCTGCCAAAAAGACATTCTGAAATTTCACTTTGCTTTAAATCCTGTTAAACAATTAGAGGCTTAACAAACTTCCTAAATGCTGATTTGAATACTTTAAGGGGTGCAATTGCTTAGATGGAGTTATTTATGGGGCCTCTTAAAGCACGTCAAATTGGGCCCTAAAAATATTTGTTGCAAATTTTCTTGAAAAGTGAAAAATGGCTACTAAATTGTAAGCCTGATAATGTTGTAAAAAATAAACTCTTAAAAATGATCCCAATGTACAGTAGACAATGGGAGTGCAGCTATAACCCATTTGTGTGGGAAAACATCTGTCTTACACCAGAATTTTTTAACTTTGTTAACCCAAGGCAATTTTTGGGGTTTTCCCCCATTTTTAAAAATTTGTTTTAAACCCCCCCAAATAAACCCCCCCCTTTAAAGGGTTTTTTTTAGGGGGGGCCCCAAAATCTTTTTTAACCCCCCACCCCCCTTAAAGTTACCTTCCCCCAAAGTGGGTAACGGAGGGAAAAACCCAAAAAAAAATCCCGTTGGAAAAATTCCTTGAAAATTGGGGGAAAAAAAAAAGGTATAAAAAAACAAAAAATTATTCCCAATGAAGTGACACATGTCGATTTAAAAATATGGGGGTTTTCAAGGAGGTCAAAATGGGTTAATAAAATCTACTATAGGTTTTATGTTGCATTTTTTGGGGGGGACAAAAGGGGGCCTATTGGGTTTTTGTACAATATTTTAAAATTTTTTAGGACCACTTGCAAACGATAATTTAACTATAAAATAACTTTATATACCCCCCCAACATATTCCGCAGCACTTTACAAAATAGGGGGAAAAAAAGCACCGACAAAACCCGCATTACAAATTTTAAAAAAGCTATGACAAAAGAGAAACGAGGTTTTGAGGGCCCGCTTAAAAGTTACAAACTTTTGGGTGTATGGGGGGAAACAAAAAGGGGTTTCAGGTGCTTATTTTCAATGGTCTAGCCATGTTACATAAAATTTTGGGGTTTGTATACCCTAAAAAGTGGATGAAAACCGGGCCCTCCCGACCAAACATTTTATATACAGGGTAAAATTTCCTGTGGGTTTCCAAAGTTTAATAAGTGGCGGGAAAATGTGAAGAAAATTTTGGGGGGGTTTTTAATTGGGATCTTGATTTGGGTTTTTCTAAAAAATGAGTTTTTCAAGGGCCCCTTAAAACTGTTTTGGGGGTTTTGGTTTTGCCTGATCACATGGGGGGAAAATTTTTCCCCGAGAAATGATTTTAATCGTGCCAAAAACTTGGGAGGGGGATGGGAGGTTCGGATGATGGGTGGAAGGGCTTAGAAACAGTAGAAAAGCGGGGGTTTTGGGTGGTAGAAAAGAGATAAGGGAGGGGTTTTTATGGGGTGCACGCTGTTTGGGGAGCCTTATCTGTGAGAGTGTTGGGGTTTATGGTTTTATTCGTAAATGAATTTGGCAGCCGTGGGAGAGACTGACACAGGGGGTTTGAGGGATCAATACGGGTTAAAAAAAAAAGCCCGCCCGGCTGCGCTTTTAGGCGATTGAAGAGGGGAGAGTTTAAAAGATAGGGAGACCAACAAGTAGGGATTTTCAGTAGGGCAAGCTGAAATGAAAGGGTTTCAACAATGAAGTTTGGGGTTTTTTCCCAGGGAGAAAAGGACGGCTTTCTGGAGATGTTTTTGAGGCGCAGGTGAAGGAGCGGGCAAGGGAAAAAGGGTATATGGGGTGAAGGTCGTCAAAATTTTTTTATTGCCCCCCCGTCAGCGGCCCTGGCCCTAGGAGTTATGGTTTTGCCCAAAACAATGGAGAGTTTTGCAGGGTGAGGTTTTGGGTTAAATAGTGGTGGGATGATAAAAGTTCCGTTTTAAAGAATTTAGTTTTTTTGATAGGGCATGTTGGTAGGACAGCGGACAGACAGTCCCCTGGGTTTTCTAGGGGAGGGCCGGAGTGAGGGCTCCCGGGGGAAGTTTTGTTTTAGTGCACAGCTTTGGATGGTACTGGAAAACCAAATTTCGGTTTGGCCAATGGGGGCTGGTTGAGTGAAAGAGGAGAGGACCAAGAAAGGATCCCTGGGGGGGAACCCCGGGCAGCAAGAGGGAGAGGAGGGAGGTTGAACCGGAAAATTTAGAAAAAGAAGGGGCGGTCAGAGAGGTAAAGAGAACCAAAGGGGAAAGCGGGGTCCCGGATACCCCAGGGCGGGGGCATGTTTTGGGGGGTTTGGCGGGTCAACGTGTCAAATGCTGCGAAGATCCAGGAAAAAAGCAGGCGATAGTTACCCTGGATTTTTTCTGTCAGGAGATCCTTTTGAAACTTTAGTAAGAGAGTTTCTGTTTGGGGTGTAGGGTGCGGAAAACCGGTTTGGGGAAAGGGTTTTTCAGAAGAGAGCAGAGAGTAGCGGAAACAGGCGAGAGTAGACCAAAACGTTTTTTTTTCCCGGAGTTTGGAGATGAAGGGCAGATTAAAAGATGGTCGGGGTTTTTTTGCAGGAGGAAAAGGGACCAAAAGGGCTTTTTTAAAAAAGGGGGGTTAAATTTTAACCCCGCAAGTTTAAAGGGGAAAATGGAAAGTTCCCCGTGGAGAGAGAGAGGTTTTTTAAAAATTTAAATGAGGTGAGAGAGGGCAGCTGGAGAAATGGACTGGACAAGGGTGAAGGGAATGGGTCACTAGAGCATGTGGTGGGGCGAGCAGACAGGAGAAGCTTGGACACTTCTTCTTCTGATGTCGGTCAGGGGCTGCGAGTAGATTAAGGACGTGCGGGGAGGGAACAGGATGGGTGTTAATTGGGATTGTAAATGGGGATGTTTTGCCGGATTTTTTTCCAATTTTCTCTTTGAAGTGCGTGGCCAGGTCTTCAGCACAGAGGTCAGTGACCGGGGCCTGAGCTTTGGCCTGAGGGGGGATGGAAGTGTCAAACAGACGTTTAGGGTTGTTTTAATGTGGAGATGAGGGGGTGAATATTTTTTTTTTGGCGCAGTGAAGGCAGTGGTGGTAGCTCCTGAGCATGAATTTGTAGTGGAGAAAGTCGCAGGTAGCTTTAAACCTTTTCTCCACAGACGCTCAGCGCACCTGGAACATCGCGCAGATGGCGAGTCTGGGGTGTGAGCCAAGGCTGCCGGCGTCTGACTCGGGGGGTGCGGTTGTGAGTGTGCCAATATGTCTAGGGTGATATAGAAGTTTTCATTGTAATTTTTTAAAAGCCAGGACAGGAGAGAGGGGAGATTGGGGGCAGTGAGGACGGTAGGTGTCTGTGAGCTCCTGAGTGTTTATAGAGCGGAGATTTCGGAATGGGCGACGGGAAGGTGTGTCCAGAGAGGCTGAAAGTTGTTGATAGTAAAAGAGATGAGGTTATGATCCGAGATTCATAAGGAAGTTGGTAAGATTAGAAATTGAGCAGAGGCGACAAAAAGACCAGATCAAGAGAGTTCCCCATCCTTGTGAGTTGGAGAGTCAGGAAACTGCGAGAGGCCAAGAGAAGAGGTTAGTGAAAGAATCTGAAAAGGCGGAAGGAGACATAGGGTTGTCTTTGGGGATGTTGAAATCACCCAAGTGATTGTGGGGATTTCAGTAGAGAGGAAATGAGGAAGCCAGGCACAAATGAACCAGAAAACTGGCGGGGTGAGCCGGGGGGTCTGTAGACAACGCGACCTGATGGAAAATGGCCGAAAGAGTTGAGGTTTTGGACCTCAAAGGAGGGGAAAATGGGGAGGTGCAGGAGGAAGGACCTGGTAGGTGCAGTGTGGAGAGAGAAGTATGCCAACTCCTCCACCCGGCCTGTCAGGTCTGGGGGTGTGGGCCTGGCTGACCAGCTACATTGTTTTAGTTTTTACATTTCTGGCTTTTAAGTCTTACTGGGGTTTCTCACTCCAGGCTTTTATAGGCATCCTGAGCTTTCTCTCTCTTACAGATTCAAATCCAGGGGTGGGTCACTCCTCCCAGGAGGAGTAAGAGTGGTGACCTAATTCTGTATGAGCAGTGGAAGGGAGAGGATGTCCCAATTAAGGGACCCCCATTTATTCTAGTGAACATTCTGGCACCCATGCATAGTAGAAGATACGTCAAATCATTAAGCACACCCACAAATTAGTCTCACCAGTCAGGCGTTTTATGGGTATATTCTACAACCAAACCTATAGGATATGGTCAGAACACCTCTACATTGTTGCATAGTCATAGGAAAAGCAAGACCACTTAGCTGGATGAATCCATGAGTGTAAAGGGGTGTTCACATGGCGTCTTTTGGGCAGTATTTTTGCATGTATTTTGGGCATAATTTTGCCAAAATACGGCCCAAACAATGTACAATACAGTACCCGCCGGCAACTAGTTAAGTATAGGAGGCACAGATGTGCCTGGACTGTTGTGGGGCTTTTACGCATTTCAAAGCACGTAATTTCAACAGCGCTACCAACGTGTTTGCAGTCCATAAATTTATAATACGCTGTGTGAACCCCGCCTAACAGTAAAGGGTGCAGGAGCACCTGATTATTTAGGGTTATTTCAACATCTAAAAGAGATCTGTCCTGGGCCACGGAGAGAAAAAAATGCAATTTTTACGGCCCCGTTCAACAACTTGCCTTCAAGTTTTCATGTCTATCATGGCCACAATGTAATTCAGGTTTGGTCAAGAGCAGCAGTCGGGGCGTGAATAGAATATTGGCAGTAAATATTAATGTTGTATTACAGATTTGGCTTATATTTGAGCAACCCCTTTAAAAACCTCCTGAAATATGTTATATCTACTATAAATAGTAACTGAGCACATGGTTCAGTACATGCATTTTCACATTATGGGGTACCGTTCTGCTGTGTGGGCAGATATGAGCCCACAAGTGATACGCTGATGCTTTTACTTGGCAGTCTGTTTTATCATTTTAATAAGCATTAATGTTTGCTCTTTTCTTTTATAGTATGCTTCCACGGGATGCTCTTTGTCTCTCCATCACACAGAAAAACCAGAACATGAAGATGTCTGTGAATATCGCCCCTACTCGTGCCCCTGCCCTGGAGCTTCCTGCAAGTGGCAAGGTTCTTTGGAAGCCGTTATGCCCCACCTCACACATGCTCACAAAAGCATTACCACCCTTCAAGGAGAAGACATAGTCTTCCTTGCTACCGATATTAACTTGCCAGGAGCTGTTGACTGGGTCATGATGCAGTTCTGTTTTAGCCACCATTTCATGTTGGTGCTGGAGAAACAAGAAAAGTACGAGGGACACCAGCAGTTCTTTGCGATCGTTCTCTTAATAGGCACACGAAAACAGGCAGAAAATTTTGCCTATAGACTTGAACTGAACGGAAACCGTAGGCGTCTAACATGGGAGGCCACTCCAAGGTCCATCCATCATGGAGTTGCAGCAGCCATCATGAACAGTGATTGTTTAGTTTTTGACACAGCGATTGCACATCTGTTTGCTGATAATGGGAACCTGGGCATCAACGTTACTATATCTACTTGTTGTCCATGATCTTTGTTTCTGTGTTCTTTGTAAAGAAGGTAGATATTTATTTGGCTCCTTTTGGAATAGTGCCGTCTGCATTTTATATTTTATTAAAGTGAACTCACTTTTTCCACTAATCATTGCCAATGTTTTATAGAGACTTTATGTAGTTACATATTACGACTAAGGCTGTGAATAGTTACCTGAAGAGCCAAGTAACAGTTTTGGGGGTTTTTTTTGTTTGTTTTTTTTCCATCTCATATCTTAAATTATTTCCCATTAATAGCGATTGTCCTTTTAGAATATCAAAATATGTCAGAAAAAAGCTTTGAAACTACAGCAGGAGGAACCTAAGCACTTCTGAATGGTGTCTGTTGTAAAAGGTCGAATTTTGTATGTGCACAAGAAGCAGGGTCAGCAGAACATTGCTGTGGAATGTTTTGTGAGCCCAGATAGACCAAACTTTCTATGTCAGATTTGTTTTTTGTTACTTTTATATTAAAGCACACATTGTTGCAAGGTGTCATACAGGGACATAAGCTTAGTTTGCCTTCAGACTCGTGTGTAGTTCTATCCTTGTGACCAGACTAATGAAAGAAAGCGTACTTGGCTGAATACATTGATAATGTAATCGGATTAAGTGGGATTTTGGTATTTGATTGAAATTGACTGAAGTATCTGCATTAGAACTGTACACGGAAATTTTTTACAAACTGCTTACAATAGTCGAAAATAAGAGTAATGCTCACTGGACTAATTCACTCCTGTGCTGACACTTGTAGGCAGGAAAAAAAAAATCTGGGACGCCATATTTGAAACTGTAGATCCAGACAGTGAGGCCAGCAGTCTAGTACCGCGTTTCCCTGAAAATAAGACACCCACGAAAGTAAGACATAGCAGAGATTTTGTTGAATTCCCTAATATAAGGCACCCCCCGAAAATAAGACATAGCGGAAATCATTAGAGGGTTGAAGGACCTGTGAAGGGAGGTCATGTGACTGATGTCACCACAGGTCCCGAACATCCAAAGGAGAGTAGACAAAGTACATGTAAGTAACAGAGGGAAGAGGGGGGAGAACAGAGCAATGATACTGACACACATATCACAGGATGGCTGATGGGGCATGCTGGGACTTCTAGTTCCACAGGTCCCAGCATGTTACATTTGCCAATTCAGGGCTGTGGAGTCGGAGTCGGCTATTTTGCAGGAGTCGGAATCGTCATAAAATGGACCAACTCCGACTCCCAAAATATATAATAAGTTGGTCCGGTTAGTTCGTGCAGTGCAAAGAGTAAGAGGAATTGGGTCCGGCCAGTGCTCCTGCTCCCATATCTTCAGCCTGATCACATGAGGAGTGTAATTGATGACATGGAGCAGGCAAAGTGCTGCCCCAGGGGAAAACAATCCGCTTCCATGACAAACAAATTTCAGCAAAATTTTTCACCTGTTTTCAAAGAAGTAGAAGAGTTTAACCATTCATCAAAAGTGACTGTGGCTGAGGCAATTCCTTTATACCCTGACATTGTTAGAGATGTTGCCCCTGTGGTTATCGTTTTGCCCCCAACCCAAGTTAGTGTAGAGAGGCCGTTCTCTAGCCTGGAAATCATGAGATCAGATGTGAGGTCGTCTATGCAGGATCTGATTGAAGCAATACTATTTCTCAGAACAAATTCAGAGACTCCACAAATGTTCCTGCAGTGTTTTGCATATTTACAATTTTTTGTGTCCTAAAGTCATATCCAATAAATATCTTTTACACTGACAAGCAAAATGGTAACAATGTTTTGAACTTGTGACTTTCAGGCTCCATCTCTCTCCATCCACTACAGTGTTAATTTGTATTATTTTCTTAGTATTTGGGAAATCCACCTTTGGTTTTCAATACTGCCTGAATCCTTCTGGGCTCTGAATCAGATTCAAGCATATCTTGACTAAAATCTGATCCCAGATCTCTTCTATACATTCCCAATGTTGGTGCAGACTGGACTTGGATACAAATACAGCTTTTTCTTCAACTCTACCCACAAGTGTTCAAAAGATCAAAACATTGTTACCCTTTTGCTTGTAAGTGTCTTTTCTACCTAAATAGCTTGATTATTGTATCATAAGGTGATAAACAGCCTGATGTTACCATGTTACTACAGTAAAGTTATTACTTAAACATGCGCCATGTATGAGGGAGTCAGGAGTCGGAGGTTTGGGAAATTGAGGAGTCGGAGGTTTGGGAAATTGAGGAGTCGGAGTCGGGGCTTCGGCTTGCCGACTCTACAGCCCTGTTTGCCATCCTTTGAGATAAGTCACTGCGGCTGCCATAAAATGTCTTTTACATACATATATCCTATGGTTTGTGACTCTAAACATTGACATATATATATATATATATATATATATATATATATATATATATATACACACACACACACACACACACTAGTATAGCATACTATAATTCATGGAAAAATAAGACACCCCCTGAAAATAGGACCAAAAATTAATATAAGACTTATTTTCAGGGAAACGGTATGTGTTGCTGTGCAGAGACTGTTTGTGCAGAGCTCAGACATTAAATGTACATGCAACTAGATGGAGGCCCAGCATGAGTTTATAAAATCGGTTCACTTTAAAGGGGTTTTGCGATGAGGTAAAGCCCCTGCACTGACTGCTTGCAGCGAGCCGGCCATGCATGTCCATGATGAGGAGGGCGCTTGGTGCATTACTCTTCATTTACTTGTGTGGGAGCTTCCAAACAAAGTCGAGCGCACACATCTGGCTATCTTCAGAAGCTCCCACAGAAGTGATTAAGGAGGACGACCACAAGCTTGCTGCGAGTGGCCAGTGCAGGAGTTTTTATCTCATGGTAAAACTTAAGCCAGGTTTATATCTGGGTCAGAGGTTCTGTTCAGAGTCCATCGCAGATCCCTTACACAGACGGCAGTGGTGTCTGACAGACCTTATTGACTACATGTTCCCTGTAATTGTAATGCTGTATGCTGCCATATTTTTTGTGACAGAATCTGTGATGGAGGCTCTCACCAGAACCTTAAAGGGGTTGTCTCACTACATCGATTCTCTTTCTTTTTCTTTTTTAAATTTCAGCGTTGGTTTTTCCTAGCTACTCGGGCCTCATTAATGGCTCTGGGGAAACACCAGGTCTGTACTATAGCGGCCAGCTTTGGGGCAGCCTATCGGAAAATCAAAACGGGGCTGTAGTAAGCGATCTGAGGAGCTTGCGCCCATACAAGGGGGATATCTGGGAAATTTGGTCATTTTTAAGGGGACACTATTGCAATAACTTTTTTTGCCATATCTTTAACATTAAAAGCAATCCTTGTAGTGAGACAACCCCTATGAACCAAGCCTTATCCTGTTTTACATTGTCACCTTCAGCAGAATACTCTTCCTGGCTATGAATAAGAGTTCTGCTAGAAGCATGTCGGCTATGCTGCCACCTCCTGACATTAAGTTCTAGTGGATGTTTAATGTGACCTGGAATAAAGTGAATTCATTTCCTTTATCTAGTTGCATTTGGTGCTCTTGTCGGTCTCTGTTTACCTGGATCTAGTGATTGCATGTTGTGTTGTGTGGGGTCATCACCATCAAGTGGTTGACTGGAAGCTGGTAAAGGAAGACTAGCAGAGGACTATGGAGCTTTGACATTATTAGAGAAGTGTCATCAAAAAATGACTCTTTGTTTAATTCACGTTTTTATTTTAAACACATATTTTAGGATTTTGGGGTTTTTGTTTTTTTTTTTTTTTTTCCATATCTTTTTCAGTTTTTTTTTAATTTCTTAATCCTCATTTTTCACTTTGGCCATAGGCCTCGCTTTCCCTACTTTAACGCATTTAGAGAGAAATTTTTACGCACTTCATGCACAAAGGACCTTTAAGACTGACCAGCCCCATTGACTTACTTCTATAGGGGGGTTTTCAAGGCATGTTGGAAAATCACTGTGCAAGGGGGGTGGGGGGGGGAGCTGTGACTACTCCTATTATGAGGGTGGATCCTTGTTATCTATACACTTGGGTCCCTTTCAATTGACCCTGCTTGTGCTTTTTGAGTGGACTCTAAAAATTTTCTCTCTACAGAACAGGAAGTGTCAACTTTTATTGGCCAGTGGGCCAAGAAAAATCAGGATTTTTAAGAATTTTTTTAAAAAGTGATATGAAAAAAAAAGTGTTTAACAAAAAAACGTGAAAAAACCCAGAAGTTTTTTTTTGATGACACTTTTCCCTTATTTAAAAGGGTGTATTACTTTTTTTTTTTTTAGTTGTCACCTGTTTAATAAAGATTTGAAAAGTGCTTAAAACTCTGTAAAACAGTTGTCCAAAATGGGCCATTTCTTTTTCAGCTTAAAGAGGTGTGCCGACCATAGACTTTGGTGATACAGCAGTAGGACGGTAGGATATGCCATCAAAGTTTGATAGGGTCCCACCCTGAACCCCACGGTAAATTTATAAACATTGATATCCTAGTGATATGCCATCTGTCTATGGTGGGAACACCCCTTAATGCACACATTTTGCATCCAGAATTGAGTCGATAAAATAGAGCAGCGTAAAACTTTCCTTTTATATTTTTTGGAGCTTAGGATCAAGCTGTAAAGAAAGCAAAATACTAACCAAAGTGTGAATGAGGGCAGTAGCGGTCACTAGACAACCTGAAGTCCAGGTGGCTGAAGGGAAATGTACTGTGTGATGGCAGTGTAATATATGCTTCCATTGCCTAATAGGGCATATAAAAAGGTCTGTCCTAATGGGCCATCTCCTCTAGGATCTGCTTTAGTGGGTTTTAGCCAAAAAATTTTTTTATCGATTTAAAACTTATGATTTATGATTACCCTTTAATGTTTATGGCATGATGGGTAAAAAATACAATTTTTTTTTAGAAATAGTTTCAGGAATATGAAAATTGCTTGTCATTCTATGGACCCTGTTTTTATAGATAAAATTCCCAGTAAGCACCCAGAAAAATTTTATGTTTCATTTCCTTTCAGTGTACTACAAAAAAGTTAAAGGGGTTGCCCCACAGTTGTTTATCTTCCTCAGTCCGGTTTTCTTGGTTTCTTGTAATTCAGGGCTTTTAAGAACCAGGCTTAGCAACAACAACCCTTTTCTGGAGCCATCAGAGAGACTGAACGGTCGTAGCTTATGACCTAAGAACGATGCAGTCGTACAAGAGGGGGTATCTGGGGAAAAGGTTTTGGACAAGTTAAGGGGTAATATTGCAAAGTGACTTGTTTTTTAAGATCTTTAACATAAAAAACAATCCTTGTAGTGAGACAACCCCTTTACGCATTGCACAGTTATTGTTAAAATCAATGCTTTTTCTATGTAAGGAAAAACGGGATGAGCCCTCCAAATCAGAAAGGCTTAAAGGGGTTGTCGCACTACAAGGATTGTTTTTTTTTGTTGAAGTCTTGCCAAAACAAGTCAATTTTTAATATTGCAATTTTCCAGTGTCCTACCTATTTCTAGTTTTCCCCTCTTTATGGGGGTGCATCCTCCCGTGGTCCTTTTAGTACAACCTGTTTGATCCTCCTGATAGGGTGCCAGGCTGGTTGTATAGCTCAGACCGGGTTCTACGAGCCCAGCGAAGCCAGTAAACACACCCCCGAATTCAAAAAGAAACCCAAGAAAACAGGACTGAGGGAAAATGAATCAATGTAGTGGACAAACCCCTTTTTAAAGGGGGACACCCCCTTGTAATTTAGCATTTTCTCATACGAATGTGTTTTCTGAACTAGGCAACACTTTTAAGTGCCAAGTTTGTGTGTAAAATAACTTGCAGCAAAATCATGCAATATTTGTTTATTCTGTCCATGAATGATCAGAATTGGTGAAATGTAATAAAGAACCAGTTATTCCGTTGAGTCTTATCTCATCAAAGTACAGTAGTTTATTATGTAAGAATGTTGTTTCCTGACTTGTGTTACCAGATAATTTATTTTTTTAGAACTTTACTGAAACTCCCCCCTAAAACAAATACACCACAGTTTTTAAATTTTTAAAATTTAAAATAAAATTAAACGGCGCTCGGCACGGAAAAATTTTTTATATTGGCATAGAAAAAGGTTAAATACTGTTTTTTTTTTTATTAGATTAGTGAACTACTGACCTTAGGAAGCATTGGTATACAGTGTGAAACGCGCAGTCCCCTTGTTTTAAATTTTGTTTGTTTTTAATCTAATAAAACCCAGTATTTATTCCTTATACTATGTCCAATATTACTGTTTCTGGGACGAGCGCCAGGATTAATTTTATTTTACTTTATGAATTGTTCCCTGGGCTTCCATCCGAGTGATTTTTAGCAGTGGCTGCTGGCTTATAGTCTTTTGCTCTTCAAGCATTGTGCCTTGAGATTGCATAACACAGCAAGGTGAATGAAAATTCACCTTCCCGTTTTTTGCACAAAAGGTTTTAAATTGTAAAAACTTTTTTGGTAACACTTTTTTTTTGCATTTCATAGTTTTATTCACTATATATGTATACATCGCTGCGGAGAAGTATTCTGCTCTACAACCCTTGCAATAGGGGGGAAAAACTGTACCCCTTTATACAAGAGAGCCCAAATGGCGGGTTTCAAAAATGGGATACAAAAACCCTTTTCCCCCCGCAAAAATTACTTTTTTGCCCCAGTGATACATTACATTTGGGTTTGTTTACTTTCTTTTTAGTGTTTACAGTCTACATCTACAGAGGCCTAGGTTATAGCAGTTTGTTATAGCTCCCCCATTTAGGGGACCATAACCCTTTAGAAACATGCCACCCCCTTTACTTGTACGAGAGGAGGGAGGGATTTGGTTGAGCAAATGTTGAAAAAAATTTGGGTTTTGATTTTGGCGAATTTAATTTTTTAGTTACATTTTGATCTTTTTAGAAGGAAAGGGTTTTTTACACGATTTTACTTTTCAGTAAAAAATTTTCACCCCAAAAATTTTACCCAAACTCTAAACCCTAAAATCCATGCCAGTACAACCCGAATTTTTAAAAATTGGGGAATTTAAAGGGGGGTGTGGGCCCCTCGAAAAATGACTAATTGTGGGTTTTAACTCACATTTTTTATTTAAAAAACATTTTTTTTGGAATTTTTTGGGTTTTTTGTTTTTTTTAATTTTCCCAACACTTTTAGTATTTTCCCATTGATTCTTAAGTCCCCGCAGTTCCCCAAAATTGGGCCCCAAGCCTAATAATCGTCCGGGCACTTCCCGTTTTGTTTACAGGGGAAATTTTCAAAAAGTCGGGTCATTAAACAAATAAAAGCAGGGGCACACTGAAAGGGGACACAGAATCCACCAGTCACAAAAGGGGATGGGCAAAAGCTCCCCCTCTTTCCCCCCCTTCACAGTTTAAAACTCCTATAAAAAGTCTATGGGAAAAATCTCCCTTAAAAAATCCTAAAAGTGGCCCAAAAAGCCTGCTTTATCTTTCTGACCCGTGTTAAGCAGTGCAAGCAAAATGTCCTTTCCCCCCAATCAAAAAATAACGGCCGAATAGAGAAAATTTACAATCAGGGAAAAAAAAAACGACCCGAAGGGAAAAGAATATGGGTCAGGGGCTTGATTTAATAAGTAAAAAAAAATAAAAATTGGGGACAGATTCCCCCCAAAAAAAAGTAAAAGGCCCAAATTTTTTAATTTTTGGGGCTTTTAATAGGAAGTTTTTAGCCCCAGTTCTGCAGGGAAAAAGCCTAAAGGGTTGAGATGTTAGTACCTTATATTCCCCTGCATAATGGATTTCAAATCCACCGTGAGAAATTCTACGTTGAGCAAATGTGGATTTCCCATTGAAATGAATTGGAAGCCATATAGAAGGTAGATTCTACTTACAAATCCTATTAATACACTTTACCTACAAATTTGTTTATGAATTTTAACCCCCAGAACCTTGAGCATTGAAGTTTAATTTAGATGGGGGAATCCCAAAACTTTTAGCCTTGTGATGCCTGAGGGATTAGACTTTGTACTTGCCCATAAGCAGATGACATTTTAAATGTTATAGCTTCAGGGGTCTTGCGTGACTTTTTTTTCTTAGTAAACTGCAATGAAGCGTGTTTACCTGTGAACACTGCTTCCCCTTCGAGGGGATAACTGTTTTAAAGAAAAAAATCGTTACCAAAAATTTTAATAATGTCCGATTGTATACTTGGCAGCAGCCGTGATTGTCATCTGCCCACCTCATTGCTGCATATAAACTCAGACCTCAGCGGAAATGACTGGTTTACAGGTGCTGGAAGTACCCCTATAAGTGTACAGTTGTGATATCCACCAGGAAGCTGTTTAGGCTCAAATGGTAACTTTTGTACTTTGTAGTAATAGTTTGTGTAATGGAGTCTGCTGATGAGCACATAATATGCCTACTAGTACAGTATGTCAGAAACCCTAAAGCAATCGTCCACTTTTTTTTTTTTGGGGGGGGGGGGGGGTGAGTTTTGTCTCATTATATCTTCTAATTGGAAAGTGTCATTTTTATGTGTTTTAAATATTTGTTTCCTGCATTGTTGATCAAAAAAAGATGAATACATAAATTTTTTTACAAAATGTGACATGTTTACTAATAAAAATTTTTTTTTTTCCCTTTTTATGTTGTTTTTTTAATAAAATTTAATTTCAATGAAAAAAAACTGCTTTTGGTTTTTTAAAAAGTAACGATACAGCCTATAACCACACATAATAATGTAATGCTGGTATTGCAAATTGCTTATGTTTTTCTTTTTTTTGCTTAAACTACAGTTTTCCAAATAAAATAAAAAAAGTGTGTGAATCCTCTCTAAACCTGGGCATAAATGTAATTAGTGCTAATCTTGTCGTTACCAATGTTAAAAATACATGCTTTGGCTGCATACATATTTTGTATTTGTTTAAAGGGGGGGTTTTTTAAACCAAAAAAAGGACATTTCGTGCTTGGGTTTTTTTCTGCCCCAATTTTTAAAGGGGTGTTCAAAAGGGGGGCTGTTATAATTTTTTTAAAGGGCAAAACTTTTGGGGACCCAGCGGTTTTAGCCCATCACCATCCCCTTCCCACGGGTGTGCTCACGCTATCAAACATTTCTTTTTAATTGCAAACAGCTGGGGAAGTAGCTACAATGTACTGAGAAAGTTAGGACCCCAAGCTAAAAAGTTAAAATTTGCCCTGCAGGAACCCAACATGATTTTTTTTTTCCTCCATGCACATAGTTGATTGAGGTTTCTTTTTTATTTGTAGTGTTTGACTAATTACTAAAGAGTGCAGGGGATGGGAAAGTAAAAGACAGCAGTGTGTTGTGTGGGGGTTGTGGGGACTTTTACCGGGGAATGGGATTTGACAGTACTGCCTGAGAGGAGAGGTGATATGTGAGCATGTTAGGCTAGGATTGAGAAGCTCTCGTCACTGGTCAAATCCCCTGGAGATGAGCTGATCACTATGGTAGCAGATAAAACAAAAATGGTACAGAATTTTTAAAAAGGATAAATGGTGAAAATGTTTATAAATTTTTTTGCAAAAATTTTTAAAAATCAAAAATTTTTCTATTTTGGGAAACCCTTTTTTTAGTGGTCCCCACAATTTTGGGGTGGGAAATTTTTTAAAAAAAACCATGCAGTCATTAACACTGACTAAGGGTAATGTTCACCGGCCCTTTAAAAAGGGACTTATTCCCCCCCCATATTTCGCTCTGAACCCGCGCGAAAAACGGGCGAGATCATTTCCCCTTCAATTTTCGTTAAACCCCAGTTCTTATAGAGAACTATGGATTACGTCCCCCCTTTTCCCCGCTTGCACAATACGGGAAGTGGGAAAAGTGACATGCAAATTTTTTCACAGGTATAAAACCCAAAATAATTTCATGTCTATGGGGCCGGCAGGCTCCCCCCAACTCCCGCCCTGCTCCAGTACACACGGCGTAATTGTGGGGAGAAATACGGGCCCCCGCAATTACCCGCCGGGGTTTTAACATAGCCCAATGGTTCCCACAGTTTTTTCAGCAAATTTGTGCCCCACTAATTTAGTTTAATCAGCAAAAAAGTCCCTTACCATCACTGGGACGTAAGTTTACCGGGCCCCGGGGGTCGTTAAGGGGGTTTAAAAATGGTTTAATTTTAAAAAAGGCTTTTTTGCTCATAGCAACAGTTTAAATTTGGGGGTTTTTTTGTTTTTGTTTTGTTTTTTTAAACTGGTCCCAAAAAAAAAAGCTGAAACTCTGATTTGTATTTGGGGGAAAAAAAGGCAGTTTTTCTTTAGGGGTTTCCATAAAATTTTTTTTGGGGACAGACACTTTTTGGGTTTTTGTTTTTCCCCCTGAAAATTCTGGGGCTTGCAATTTCGAAATTTTAAAAAGGAAATGACTGGACTGCCTAGGGACAGGTTTTTTTCCTACAAAAATTTAAATTAAATTTGGGCCCCCCCAAAAAATGATATGCAAATCTCTGAAAAACGTGAAAAGAAAATACCAAAAAATTTCTCCCTAAAATCAGCCCTTTTTCTGCACAACAACTCTGATTTTACCTTGTAGTCATTGGGAACTGTTCTACAGGTGTTTTTAACTCTTATTAAGGGGCATATGGGGCGTAGCATACGCCCCAAAATAAGCATCAAAAACCGCTGTGTGGACGAGTCTTAGGCAGTTTTGAAATAATTGTGTTAAATGAAAGTCTCTCTGCTCCTACTATGTAAAGACAGAAGAATACTAACACCTTACCGACATGTGTTGTATGGATACTTAAGCATGCCAATTAGAAGCTATGGAGTGAGCGCACTCCGATCCATAGACAGCAAGTGCTGGTAGATTATTCCAGCTGAAACTTTACCCCAAACGCAGGGGTTGGGGCCAGCTAATTTTTGACGGTTTCCAAATGAAATTTCACACCAAACCGCACTCCCATCGCTCCCCCCGGGAACAAAACCCCGGGGTTCTGTTTTGGTTACCATTTTCAGCTGGAAGCAGGGGCGAAACTACCTTCGTAGGAGCCATAGCGTCTGCTACGGGGCCCACCGCCATAGGGGGCCTGTGCACCCTGCCTCAGATCGCCCAGACCCTGTGTCCTGAGCATTTAGAGGCAGGGCCTGGGAATCAAGAGCTGATGACCTTGATACCGGGACCAAACACGCTGGTTTCTCTGCTCTGCCCATTCACCCTGGGAATTTTGGGGAATGTCTCAATTTTTGGGGGGTCAAGGCTTTGGCTAAATGACGCGAAAACCCTTTCTTTGGGGGTTTCCACCGTTTGGGTTTAAAATGTTTTTAATTTTTAGGGGGCCCCCTAACACAAAATAAAAAAAATTTTTGATTTTGCTGCAAAAAATTTAAAAAAAGCCTGATTAGGGTGGGGGCCAATGAAGCTTTAAAAAAAACAGGGGAGGTGGGAAAAGAACAAATAAATATACTTTTATAATATCTTCCCATTGCCTTTGTTTAGAAAGGTATAGAACGTTTTTAAGATGTCCCCTTCCCGGATAGAAGGAGTTAAACCCGTTTTTGAGAAAAGCACAGTTGGGGCGGTTAGGGGAAAGCCCCAACGGGAGGAAAAAAAGGGGGGGACTGGATGTCAGGCAAAACAGTTTAAAATAGTTCTGACCCGTGAAAGCTGGCCTCCCTCGGTGGGGGCACGAGAGAGAGGTGAGTTTATTTTTTTCCTTTAAGTAATGGGGTTCTATGTACCACCTACTTACAAGGGGCCAACCAATCAACTACCTACCAGGGGCCCACCTACAACCTACCTAGCTGGGGTCCTAACTAACTACCTGAAGGCCTATATATTACCTACCAACCTGTGGCTTAACTACTGCTTATCTACCTAGCTACCAATGACCTACCTACCAGTGGCCAATCTACTACCTACTTACTTTGGGTATAACTATGGCCAACCTACCTTAGGCCAATCTACCTATGGCCTAACTACTGCCTACCTACTTGTGGCCAATCTAACTGTGGCCTACCTACCTAACTACAGCCTACCTACCTGGGGCCTACCAATCTACCTAGCTAAGGTCTACCAACTTAACTAGCGCCTACCAACCTATCTAACGGGGTTCTACCTAACTACCTTGGGTGTACCTACGTGGAGTCTTTCCCACTTACCTGTCAACCAAGGGCCTTGCCTACCTACTCACCTGAAGCCCCTACCAACCTGGTAATACATATCTAAGGGTACAGGCTATAGCACAATCTCCAAGGGGTTAGTCTTCTGTTCTTCACCACCCCTCTAAGAGACTTTGCCTCGAAGCTATGGCCTGTACCCACTCTCCCACTCCTGGGAAGCTTGCATAGAGGTGGGAATAGGTAAAGAGGTGCTGGAAATGTAAAGATTCTGAGATATTTTTGCCCAAGTCTGCAGGGATGATGGTCAGGGGAAGTCATCTATTCTATTCAAACTCGAACTTTGAACCCCATTAAAGTCAATGGAAGAAGATGTTCTCGTTATTTTTTATACCTATATAGGTGAGGAGAAGCTGTAATTACCATCCATAACAGTAAACTGGATATATGGAACAACTTAATGAAGAAAATTCGGCTCTAAGAGTGACAGAAAAAAATTGAGAAGCCAAAATACTTCATTCCTTTCAATGGCTAACTGAAAAGATGAGGACAGCTTGTAAGCAGGGGCATAGGAGGTGCAGTGGTGGCAACTGCTAAGAGGCCCATCCTGAGGAGGCCCAAAAGCCCCTTTGACACATAGGAGATTAGGAGACGGTGTGTTATACAATTACAGAACCCTCAAAACTGCGAAAACTGAACTTTTGGACACTGAGTATGATTTAGCAAATCCAAGCACTCTGTATAATATATATCCATGTATATGAGAGTTAGTGATCCTGCAGATGTCGCCAAATAACAGCTTCTGGGTGTGGGAAAGATGCAGCCACCAATACCAAACTCCCCAACTATTGATGTTTATGGAGAGGAAAATGATATCTAACTAAGAGCAGTCTGTACACTACAGAGAGTGAGCTGAAAATGTTCACAAGGCAATACAGTGATATATATGTAACATTCAGGCCCGCCATTAGGGGGGTACAGGCAGTACTCCCGTATGGGGCCCGGCCAGGCTGTGAAGTAAGGGGAGGCCCGCCGCCACCGGCAAGTACCGTCCCCTTGCTTCATAGTAATAGTACAGAGAACAGGCCTCTGGCCTGTTCTCTGTACCATGATGAGTGCGGCGCTGCGTATGGCTGGGGCCCGGCGACGCTGAAGGGGGCCCGCGCTGCGTGTCCGGTCACAGCTGCGCTTGATGACATGCATGCACTGCGCGCTGTGACCGGAGCAGCCGGGCCTCCTCTTTCTCTGCGTCTGAGGAGGGGCCGCGCTCTGTACTTACAGCTGCAGCAGCATCGCTCTGTCACCTCCTTCTGTTTTTCCAGAGTCTCCTGTGATTGCAGTCGGCCCCCCCCCTCTCTCTGCCTGTGGGCGGGGCTTCAGTGACTCCTGCAGGCAGAGGGAGGAGGGGCCGACTCCATTCACAGGAGACACTGGAGAACAGGAAGGAGGTGACAGACGCTGCTGCAGCTGTAAGTACAGAGCACAGCCCCCTCACACTCTGAGGTAATGTGGGGCCCCAGTGAAGCCCCCCTCAGCCCCCCCGACCCCCCCCCTGAGGCTGGTAGGGGGTTGTGTGTGTTGGGGAGGGGTCTGTGTTGTGGGAGGCTGTGTGTGTGTGTGGGGGGAGGCCTGTGTGGGGAGAGGCTGTGGAGGCTGTGTGTGTGAGAGGCTGGGGGAGGCTGTGTGTGTGAGAGGCTGGGGAGGGGGCTGTGTGTGAGAGAGGCTGTGGAGGCTGTTTGTGTGTGAGAGGCTGGGGTGGGGAGGCTGTGTGTGGAGAGGCTGGGGGAGGCTATGGTGTGAGGCTGGGGAGCCTTGAGTGTGTGTGAGGCTGGGAGGCTGTGTGTGTGTGAGGCTGGGGGAGGCCGGGGTGTGAGAAGCTGGGGTGGGGAGGCTGTGTGTGTGAGCGGCTGGGGGGGGCTGGTGTGTGAGAGGCTGGGGAGGTGTGATGTGAGAGGCAGGGGGAGGCTGTGTGAGAGAGGCTGGGGGAGGCTGTGTGTGTGGGCTGGGGGAGGCTGTGTGTGTGTGATGCTGGGGGGGGCTGTGTGTGTGAGAGGCTGGGGGGGGCTGTGCGTGGATTTTCGGGTAGGGTGTGGGATGAGGCTGGGGGAGGCTGTGAGTGTTTTGAGGCTGGGGGAGCTGTGGGGTGTGATGCTGGGGGAGGCTGTGCATGTGATGCTGGGGGAGGCTGTGTGTGTGAGGCTGGGGGAGGCTGTGTGTGTGATGCTGGGGGAGGCTGTGTGTGAGAGGCTGAGGGAGGCTGTGTGTGAAGCCGGGGGAGGCTGTGTGTGAGGCTGTGGGAGGCTGTGTGTGTGTGAGGCTGGGGGAGGCTGGTTTTGTGGGGATGCTGGGAGGCTTGTGTGTGTGGCTGTGGGGAGGCTGTGTGTGTGAGACTGGGGGATGCTGTGTGTGTGAAGCTGGGGGAGGCTGTGTGTGTGAGGCGTGGGGAGGCTGTGTGTTTTAATGCTGGGGGGCTGTTTTGTGGTGATGCTGGGGGGGCTGTGGTGTGAGGCTGGGGGAGGCTGTGTGTGTGAGGCTGGGGGAGGCTGTGTGTGTGAGGCTGGGGGAGGCTGTGTGTGTGATGCTGGGGGAGGCTGTGTGTGTGTGAGGCTGGGGGAGTCTGTGTGTGTGAGGCTGGGGGAGGCTGTGTGTGTGAGGCTGGGGGGGGCTGTGTGTGAGTGGGGCGGGGCGATGGGGTTGGCAGAGGGGCCAAGGGTGATTTGTGGGGGGGGGGCTCAGATTTCCTCACCTGTATGGGGCCCTGAATTTTGTTGAGCCTGGTAAAATGGCAGTTTTAGCAACCAATGAGAGCCCAACACCACAGCGACGACGATTTTGACACATCTCTGTGCTCTGCACTGATTGGGGTAGGGCCGCCAAAAGTGAGAAAAAATGCAGAAAGGGTGATTGTGGCCGCAAATTCTAAAGCTGCTGAAAATGGTGCTTCGAACTAGAACTTTACTCAATGAACAGTGAAATGTTTGGTTCGGTTTGAGTTCTAAAAACGATCAACACTAGTCACAACTTTCAAATGCTCTTATATTGCATATTACTGCCATGTTGTATCTTTCTCCTCACAGAGCTACAGTTGTTAGCTGCACTGTTTGAAAACTACAATTACCACATAAGCAGCTTCTCCAAGCTGAGCTACCTATTTTATATACTACACCACACCAAATGTATTTATATATGTGTGTATACAATCCTCAGTCTCCTTTCTACACTGCAGAGCCATCCCTCATACCATGGTCTGCCAGACTTAATGAGCACAGCACATGTTCTGAACAGGATGGAGCATTTTTCTTCTCATATAATGAGAAGGCTAAAATTACCAGTAATTAAGACCAAATACCACCACATCATGACCACATATCCCCACCACATATTAATTGAATAATAACCTCATACCACGACCACATATCAGCACCACATAGTAACTGAATAATATCTCCACACCATGACCTCATATCACCACCACATAGTGACTGAATAATACACAACACCATGACCACATATCACCACCACAGTGACTGAATAATAGCACAACACCACGACCACATAGTGACTGAATAATATCTCCACATATCACCAACACACAGTGACTGAATAATGCCACCACATCATGACCTCATATCTCCACCACATAGTGACTGAATAATGCTGCAACACCATGACAACATATCACAGTGACTGAATAATACCGCCACACCATTACTGAATATAAACCATTACACTTTGCACACAAATAAGTGATTACAGTTCAGGTACATTTAGTGACTCACAGGTGACGTTTCTCCGATAAGTCATTCATGTTCCCTTCTCCATCCCGTCCACACAACTTCTCCCAACCAACACTCGTCCCTGCAGATTTGGATACAAATATCTTAGAATCCTCACTTTTCCAGCAACTCCTTATTTATAAGTATATAAGTCCCCTCAGGTAGGTGTAAAGGTCCCCTCAGATAGGAAACTATATAGGTCTCCTCAGTTAGGCAGGCAAGTATAGGACCCCTCAGTTAGGCAGGTATAAACAGGTTCCCTCAGTTAGGCAGGTATATATAGGTCCCCATTAGTTAGGCAGGTATATAGATACATGTCCCCTCAGGCAAGCAGGTATTTAGATATATGTCCCCTCAGTTGGGCAGGTATGTATTTGTATATATATATTCTAACACCTCAAATGTATTCGGACGCCAATTTGGACCGTCCTGGGGGTACTTAGCTCTCGGATCGCCGTTTTTGGTAGAAAGGTATTTGCAAGCTGATACAGGCTTCAGTTTTAAACTGGCCTCAGCCAGCTTTATTCAGGCATAGAATACAAAACATAAACCATAAACAGAAAACCTCAGGCCGTCTGGCCACTAAATACACATATGCAGTCCCTCTCTAAACGCGGTTGGGACCTAACGTCCAGAACCAGCAAAATACACTAGTACAGCCACCGTACTGTACAGGCTTTCCTCAAGCCTGGAGGGGTAAGAGCCTCTTCCTTGGCTCAGCGTTACTCCAATCTTCAGGCAGCAAAACCACACCCCCTGAACACCTGTAGTCCCAGGCTTTTATAGGCCTCCAGTGACGTGTCCAAAACCTGTCCTGGAACACGGGGAGTGGACGCCCACATTGTCTAATCCCAAAAAGAGCCGACCCAGGAATGGCTGAAAAGCCAAACTAATTATAAACGGCTGCCAACCACTTAGTGTGGCTGACAACTCATATGGCTGGCTCCTATCCCACCAAGGCCAGGTACCCTTTGTGGCGTGTTGCTTGCAGGTCTCCGGTTGCACCCCCCTAGTGGCAGAAACCTGCAACTACCAGCATTCGATCTGCTATATATATATGTGTGTGTGTGTGTGTGTGTGTGTGTCTTCTCAGGCAGGAAGGTATACAGATATATGTCTCCTCAGGCAGGTATATAGATATATGTAGCCTCAGTCAGGCAGGTATATACAGTAGATATATGCTCCCTCAGTCAGGCAGGTATATAGATATATGTCGGCTGTGCGGCCGAGGAGAGGCAGCGGCACAATGAGGCAACTACATTGCGACGCTGGCCAGCTTAGTACCACAGGGCCGCCTTAGTGCTATGGGGCCACCGCGGGCCCTGCTGTGTCAGACCCGGAGCCAACCGGAGGATCCACTGATCCCCCAGTGGGCCAGTCCGACACTGCTCGGATCTTTCACAGAAGAGAAGGGAGAGTAGTGCGCAAGTGCACCAGTTTTCTGTTCTGAACAGAAAACTGGTGCAGGGGAGGAAGGCATCATTGTGTAATGCATCTTCCCCTGGACTCCCTGCATCTCTGCCTTGGGATGACACATAATAGGTCCATAAAATGGACATATATTACTGGAGCTTCCTAAGCTAAGATGTACACGCTAAATGTATGGCATAAACACACTGTGAACCCAGCCTAAGCCTTAAATCATCCTATATAAAGAAGATGATATAGTGCATGTAGAAAAATGGCAACGTGAGTATAATATAGGGTAGGGAATTTTGCAGTCTCTGTCATGGATGCTAACATACTTGGAAATTATGCTGTTAAAATCCTATCTTTGCTTCTGCTAAAAATAAATACATATTATCTTAGTTTAAAGGGTTTCCATCTGACTGATTCACAGAACCTGTCCTTTGCAGACAGCTTCAGGCTCCCACTTCTTGTTCAGGCTGTGGGCGGTTCTACAGCAGCGACTGACATTCAGCTCTTCTGTTCCTAGCTGAGCCTCTGCAGAGTTTTAACAGCAGAACATAAGGCTACAGAGCTCTTATCAGTAAGAAACATAAACAAGCAACTGTTTGCTGATAAGATACAGCAGGGAGTGAGTCCACCATCAAGGCCAGGACTGCTAGAGCAGAGAGAGGTAGGCAGTAAACTAAGAAACCTTCTGGAAACAAACAGGCAATTAGAATTGCTTTAACTTTGAAAGTAAACAAAATCAAAATGCGTTTGGTAATGACCTTTATTTACCTTTGCCTACACGTTTAAAGCTAATCCATGTGATGAGAATACCCATTTAGTAACACTAAAAAGGTTATGGTAAATTATAAGAATAATGATATAATAGAGAGAACCAACGCAATGAATTAAGACAAAATCAAATTTTTATTATGACTTTTACAACAATGTGTACAATATTGAGCTCTAGTGGTTACTTTGGCGATTTTATGCTATGTATTATTATTCATTATGCAAAATTCAAATTGGAAAAATATGGCGTTGAGGCTGAGTTGTTGGCATAATTGTTCATATAAAGAGACTGATGTGAATCATGACAATACTAACTTGCACTTGCAAATTGTAAGGCTTGCTGGTCTCTGAACCTGGTAATTTCTACCTGGTATACCTGGTATATTAACACACAGATTTGTTGCAGAAATTTCTGAGATTAAAAATCAGTTCTATTTATTTTTGTTACTTACAGTGTTTTTCAGCACTGTGCAGAGATGGTCACCATTAGCACCAGCTACCGTCCACAGTGTGACTCACAATCTTAATTCACATTTTTAAAGGAACCAATTACCCTTTAAGTATATTTTTGGAATGCTGGAGAAAAGCAGATGACATAGAGATAACTCACTTAAACACAGAGAACCATAGAAACTCCAAACAGATGTTCTTAGATTAAATCCCAGGACTATAGCACTGCAAGGTAGTGTAGCTATACCAAGTTACAGTGAAGGAAATAATTATTTGATCCCTTGCTGATTGTGTAAGTTTGCCCACTGACAAAGACATGAACAGTCTTTAAGGGTAGGTTAATTTTAACATTGAGAGATAGAATCTCCAAAATTAAATCCAGAAAATCACATTGTATAAAATTATATAAATTTATGTGCATTTTGCTGAGAGAAATAAGTATTTGATCCCTTACCAAACATTAAGAGTTCTGACTCCTACAGACCAGTTATATGCTCCCAATCAATTTGTTACCTGCATTAAAGACAGCTGTGTTAAATAGTCAACTTTATAAAAGACTTCTGTCCATAGACTCATTTAATCAGTCAGACTATAACCTTTACAACATGGGCAAGACCAAAGAGCTTTCTCAGGATGTCAGGGACAAGATCATACACCTGCACAAAGCTGGAATTGGCTACTAAACATAAGCAAGATGCTGGGTGAGAAGGAGATAACCGTTGGTGCAATAGTAAGAAAATGGAAGAAATACTAAATGACTGTCAATCGACATCGATCTGGTGCACCATGCAAACTCTTACCTCATGGGGTATCCTTGTTCATGAGGAAGGTGAGAGATCAGCCTAAAACTACACGGGGGTGAGGAACTTGTTATTGATCTCAAGGCAGCTGCGACCACAGTTACCAGGAAAACCATTGGTAACACATTACGCTGTAATGGTTTAAAATCCTGCAGTGCCCGCAAGGTCCCCCTGCTCAAAAAGGCACATGTGCAGGGCCGTCTGAAGTTTGCCAATGAACACCTGGATGATTCTGTGAGTGATTGGGAGAAAGTGCTGTGGTCAGATGAGACAAAAAATTGAGCTCTTTGGCATTAACTCAACTTGCAGTGTGTGGAAGAAGAGAAATACTGTCTATGACCCAAAGAACACCGTCACCACTGTCAAGTATGGAGGTGGAAACATTATGTTTTGGGGTGTTTCTCTGCTAAGGGCAAAGTAAAACTTCACCGCATCAATGGAAGAATAGATGAAGCCATGTACCGTAAAATCCTGAGTGATAACCTCCTTCCCTCCGCCAGGACATTAAAGACAATGACCCACAACATACAGCCAAGGCAACAAAGGAGTGGCCTAAAAAGAAGCACATTCAGGTCATGAAGTGCCCTAGCCAGTCTCCAGACCTTAATCCCATATAAAGATTATGGAGGGAGTTGAAGTTGCCAAGCGACAGCCTCAAAATCTAATGATTTATAGATGATCTGCAAAGAGGAGTGGACCAAAATTCCTCTTGACATATGCGCAAACCTCATCATCATCAACTACAAGAAACGTCTGACTGCTGTGCTTCCCAACAAGGGTTTTGCCACCAAGTATATGTCTTTGCAGAGGATCAAAACTAATTTCTCACTGCAAAATGCAAATAAATTTATATAATGTACACAATGTGTTTTTCTGGATTTTATTTTTGATATTCTATCTTTCGATCTTAAAATTAACTTACCCTTAAAATTATAGACTGTTCATGTTTTTTCAGTGGACAAACTTACAAAATCAGCAAGGGATCAAATACTTATTTCCTTCAGTGTATAGTGACTAAATTCCTAGAGAAGGATCGTTGATCGAAGGTTTATTCTCATTGCCAGATTTAGAGCCTGGAAAGAATTTTTTTTTCCCTTGAATGGTTTTATATCACAGGATTTTTGCCTTACTCTGGATCAACAATGCAGGTTAATAGTTTGAGCTAGATGGGCATATGTCTGTTTTTTAGCCTTACAAACTATGTAACTATTGAGCCACTGTGCTTGCCACTAAAACAGCCTCGTCCAAATTAGGTTGTTTTAGCAGCAAGCACAGGAATTTCTACAGTTAGATCAATAGGGCAGTTCCACAAAATATCATTGCCTTGTATATTCACACTAACAGTTCATTTTTTTTTTATTAACTTGGGTATAAACTACTCTGTTCACAATCTTTTGAAGGTCTTCTCTACTTTAGACAATCCCAACTTCTAAGAAGGGTTATGGGACAATAAACAGCTGTAATTTTGGGGGAAATTTGAACAAGTGTCCAATTTTCCTGCCACCATGAGGAATTAAAGCGGTTGTCCTTCCTTCTCACCTCCCTTCCAGCACTGAGTCTGTGGGCTGTCTGTAGGACTGGAATGGAGAAAAGAAGTAAAATTAGTATGAGGTGTTTTTTTTTCCAAACGCCTTTAACTAGACAGTGCCCAATCGGATCATTGACAGGTCCTTCACAGAATGAGATACTATGTAACTATTGTACACTCTGGCCAAAAAATGAGGATCCTGGACAGAGAACCCCAAAATTAACTCAAAATGTCCTTAACAGGGTTCATGAAAATAGGTTTTTGAAACTTAAAAACCCAAATACATAGGTCCCTTTGGGTGATATTTCTGTAGATGCTCAGTAGCAAAAGACCTCTGACACCATTACTTTTCCTGTTACTATTTATATTATATACGCCATTTGATAAACACACACTTTATGCACACACGTTTCCATTACAGCCTCAAATACAGCTGCTTGACGACATGTTAAATATTTGCATTTATGAGGCATGTGGGATAATTATCATGACAAGCATATGCATGGCTGAGCTTCTTCTGCTTACAATACCACGCTTACTATCAGACTCGTATGATTGTCCTGCTACAGTCTTCTGCACCATAGTTATTAGAGAATATAAAAGGTAAAATAAAAGTTTGTAGCAAACTGGAAAATTGTGAAGACACCAGATTTATCATTGCTAATTTAAGTCAATAAATAAAGATTGTTTTCACCCTTTAAATAGCTGGTATGCATGCTGAGATTTTATGCTATGACTCCTACATTTTTAGTTTAACATTAGATTTTAAGGGGTTGCCATGTGATCATATCCTCAAACGGTTTTGGCTTTGAAGGAAGACATTTTTGTACAATTCAAACAGAATTTCTTTATAAATTTGTCATTACACTCTGCCATTATTGTACCACCAGTAGTGTAGTGACCTATGTACAATGGTAGAGTACCAGTGTACACCGGTTCTGCAGAAGTTATTAGCACCATACAGTAGTACCAATATAGGTGATGGAAAGCCAGGTGTATGCAGGCGCTCCTGCAGGACTGGTATTATAATTCCCTACTGTGCACATATGAGTGGTAGATGCCCAGTTGTATACAGGCTTTACAGACTGTATTTTACTCCATTACAGTAGACCATATATTAGGGTTGATATCAAGTTGTTATGACAGTTGCAACATAGTATTTATCTCCATACAATGACCCAAATTATGTGGAGAAAGATAGCGTTGTACGCAGGATCTGCAGACTGGATGTTACCACCACACAGTAACCATATAGTGGTAGAAACCAGTATACACAGGCCGTGCAGACATAAAAGTGATTACAATGCAATTACATTCAGGGATTCACATGAGATATCTTTTATGACTGTAGTTGTTCTCTTTCCCTTTTGTTCTCCATCCTGCCATAGGACCTCCATGTATGCCCTTTCCAGCCACAACTCATCCCTTCAGAATTTACCACACAAACAATGTACAAACTCCACATGGAGTGATAGGAGGAGGTGGGGAGGTTATGGCGTGATAGGTGGAGATGAAAGGGCTATGAGGTTATCGGTGGTGTGGTGTGGCGGATCTGGTGGGGTGGTATTGGTGGAGGTGAGGGGTTTATGGAGTAATAGGTGGAGGTGGGAAAGTTATGGGTTGATAGATGGGGGTGATAAGTGGATATTAGGGGGCTATGGGGTAATAGGTGGAGGTGGGAAGGTCATGGGGTGATAGGTGGAGGTGAGAGGGATTGGGGGTAGTGGGTGGAGGTGGGGGGGGTGATATTTCAAGGGGTGGGGTTATGGGGTGACGGGTGGAGGTTATTGGGAGTTTAGGAGGTGATAGGTGGAGGTGGTAAGGTGGTTATGGGGTGATAAGTGGAGGTGAAGGGTGTATGGGGTGATGTGGGGGTTGTATTTGTGTTGGCACTAGGTACAATGGAGAGAAGGGATGGGAGAAAGGAGTACAGAGTACAGCTTGAAATCTTGTTAGTGGGAGGGGTGGGGGCAGAGGACCATCATCTCTGAAGATTGTCTAGCAGCTGTGGGTGGTACCCCCCAGAATCATATTGTGCAGATTGAACTTCGCACCCTGCAACCCCAGAAGGTCAGCCGCAGGCATGGTCTTCATGGGGTGTAGGAGATGAAGTTTAGTACTGTAATGTTTTTTGTAATATTTTTATTTTATACAGGTTTCCCCTTTCTGGACTATGTCAGACAAGTGTTAGATTGATTTAATAAAATGCTGAAATATTAGGGAGTGTTTATTTAAATAAAAGTTTTTTATGCTTTTTTTTTTTTTTTTTAATTACAGTGTTAATAATAGAGGTATCTGTCAGATGCTTCTCCACTACTATTGTTCGGGCTTGGAGTCAGCCCGAGGTGGTTTGGTCACCCAAGGGCTGACACTAATCCTGTGTCACTATTACGCCAATACCTAATGCACCGGTGGTACTGGCAAGAGCTGGGTTACCATCAGAAGAGGACTATCTGATGTGATAGTCTACTTCTTGGGCAGCTGCAGACTTGTATTTTTAGGATAGGAAGTGGACGATATCCACGGTCTTTACATCCTAATAGTAGCAGGCTACAACTGTTGGTTTCACTGACAAAATCCAAAAATGGGCAACTACTGTAATCATTACAGTGGAAGCCTATGTTTATATTCTCCAATAAATAAATATTTTATTGGGAAAAATACAACATGGGGTCTCATGTCTTCCATAACCAGCCAAGGCAAAACCGGCAGCTGCAGCTTGATACTATCAGGATGAGCAGGTCCATAGATTTTCTGTCCTATTTCCATCTTATAAATACCAGCCCGCAGCCACCCCAGAAGTGGACCATCACATTAAAGTGTCCACTTCTGATGGTCACTATATTTACTATTTTGCCATAGGCAAACTTAAACTCTATCAGTTCTCAATCTATAAAACACTAAAACGTAACTTTTATTATGTATAACAGTTAACCTCTATACACACTATTTAAAAACCTGAATTCTAACCTCTCAATTTTTCCCTTTCTACTTCTGAAGGAATAACTCCTTTTCTATTATCAAGTCTGGTGGAACACCACCTATTAACAGGAAAACCTTATATATACAGTAATTTACTAACTCCAGTAAGGAATCCCAAGCATCCTACTTGGGCAGTCATCCCTAATCTGATGGACATAAAACATATAAGGTTTCCTTGTGATACCCTCTGCAGCGGGTGACACTGTAGAAAGAGGTGAGAAATCACAATTTAAAATGTCATGCCTGACCCCCCAACATGTTTCACCAGCTAAACTGGCTTCATCAGGGGTTAGAGGTCCGGTCCCATGTGGTCTAAGCTCATTTCCTTTTATATCATGTTAGGTACACACCCTATTCAGGTGCTCACCAATTAGCCACCAGAGAATCAACAAAACCCATTACCCCTTTTACTCTCCTGCATGCATACTGATACTATGTGCTGCTGCCGCTGCCACCATACTCTCAAAGACAACACTCCCGAGACAAGTCCACCATCTCCACAGTGGGCCTGCGCCCTATCTTACCATGCCGCCCGCGCCCGCGTACTGTATCAATGGAGATATCTGCCCTGACTGTGATGGACGTCCGTCCAATTTCTCTCATATTATTGTGTCTGCGCGGCTCACCTAGAATGGACTAAGCAGAATAGGTGTTACATTTTACAGCACACTACTAGCTATATCACTTCCCATGAACCTTTTCTCCTCTATGTCTAATATGCATATTTATTGGGAATACATACTCCATTGTACTGTACACTATTGTCTTAGTCTCTTCCCATAAACCACTTCTCCTCTGTATCTAATATACATATTAATTTCAGGCATGACATTTTAAATTGTGATTTATCACCTCTGTCTACAAGTGTCACCCGCTGCAGAGGGTATCACAAGGAAACCTTATATGTTTTATGTCCATCAGATTAAGGATGACTGCCCAAGTAGGATGTTTGGGACTCCTTACTGGAGTTAGTAAATTACTGTATATATAAGGTTTTTCCTGTTAATAGGTGGTGTTCCACCAGACTTGATAATAGAAAAGGAGTTATACCTTCAGAAGTAGAAAGGGATAAATTGAGATTTTAGAAATCAGGTTTTTAAATAGTGCGTATAGAGGTAAAGTGTTATACATAATAAGTTACGTTTTAGTGTTTTATAGATAGAGAACTGATAGAGTTTAAAGGGAATGTGTCATCAAAAATGACTTATTGTTTAACTCACGTTTTTATGTTAAACAAATTTTTAAAGAATTTTTGGTTATATTTATTTTTAATTTTCCATATCACTTTCAATATTTTTTAATAATTCTTAAGTCCTGCAGTTTTCACTTTGGCCACTAAGCCTAATAACAGTCTGACACTTCCTGCCCTATAGATAAAGATTTTCAGCAGTGTGTTCATTATTAACACAAGCAGGGTCAAACTGAAAGGAGACACCAGTGTGAATAGATAACACAGAATCCACCAGTCACAAGAGGAGATGTCACAGCTCTCACCCCCCTCCTCCCTGCAGAGTGAATTCTTTCTAGGTCACACAGCATGACTAGAAAACTGTCCTATTGAAGTCTATGGGACAGAAACAGTATTAAGACTCCTATGTGCATGAAGCTGCTGTAAAGTATCTCTCTGACTGCTGTTAAAGCCATGTAAACAAGGCTTAGTGGCCAAAGTGAAAACTGCAGGACTTAAGAATTATTAAAAAATATTGAAAGTGATATGAAAAATTAAAAAGAAATATAATCAAAAATTCTTTAAAAATGTGTTTAACATAAAAACGTGAGTTAAACAATAATTAATTTTTGATGACACATTCCCTTTAAGTTTGCCTATGGCAAAATAGTAAATATAGTGATCAAAAGTCAGTCTCTGTTCTCTTGCGAGATTCCAATTTTTTTGGAGACTATTTAACACTTCTGATGGTTACCCAGCTCATCCCAGTACTTCTGGTGCGTTAGGTAAGGAGGCAATAGTGACACGGGGGTTAGTGTCAGCCTTGGGGTGACAAAAACCACCCATGCTGACACCAAGCCCGAGCGATAGTAATGGTGAGGCATTTGTCAGACCAATTTTTGTTTTTTGGATTGTTTACATGGGGGAGTGGCTAGCCTCCATTTTGGCTGTGCACTCTGCCCATCCATACAGCCTTTTTTATATCAGAGCAGAATGTAGTTGGGACCTACTGTCCCTGAAAATTTGGAGGTCTGGACAGACACCAAGGACGGCATGTATGAATTTTGCCGTTTTCATTTTCATGCGCATAATATTAGTATAGAATGCACCTGATTTATGAACCCAGTCTACTGCAGATCATAATCTAGGCACAATCTAGCGCTAATATGACATTTCTGGCTCAGTTATACCACTCTGAAAGTGGCTTACCTGTTCCAACAGTAATGCGCCATAACAAAGCTATAAATCTATACCTTCATATGATTCTAGTGCGCCCCGCCTAGGAGGCTTTTAACTAGTGCGAACAGGGCTGTGTCTGATGTCAGGCTGAAAATACGCCAGGCTTCAGATGTAGCCCGTTCCAACATGCCTCCCCAACTGAGGTAAAATGTTAGTAAGTTCCCATCTGTAATGAGTTTTGATCAAAAATGTATGCTATGAACCTCAAATTTTCATGGATCCTAGATTAGCAGAAATACAATTTGAAAAAAAATTCCTATATTCCCTTTTTGCCGCTTATAGAGTGTTGCCTATATTGCATTGTGTTAACACTGGAAAAATGGGAAAAAAAATACACAAAACTCACAAAAAACTTTTATTTAAACAAACACTCCCCAATAACAGCCCTATTTAACCATTGTATTTAAAAAAATAGCTCCAAGGCTGCTCCGACGTACTCCACTGAAGCCAAAGTAGTCCAAAAGGGAAATCTGTAAATAATAATAATAAAAAATAATCTCTATTTATATAGCACCAACATATAGCATAGCACTTTACAATTTAGAGGGTATAAGTACAGACAAAAAGACAGACATCACACAGATGAGACACAAGGTGTGAGGGCCCGGCTCACAAGAGTTTACAATCTATTAGGGTGTAAGACGAAGGGTGACAAGTGCTAGGTTTACAATATGGGGTCGTTTACATAAAAACTGGATGAACCTGCCACTCAAACCGTACATCTATATAAAGATAAGAGCCTGTAAGTGCCAAAGTGACAGAAATGTGTGTAATAGAAAGTGGGTGGTTAGCAATTAGGGATCTTGGTAGGCCGCCTCAGAAATTGTGTTTTCAGGGCGCACTTAAAGGGAATGGGTCATCAAAAAATAACTTATTGTTTAACTCGTGTTTTTATATTAAACACATTTTTTAGGAATTTTTGGTTATGTTTTTTTTTATTTTCCATATCACTTTCAATATTTTTCAATAATTCTTAAGTCCTGCAGTTTTTACTTTGGTCACTAAGCCTAATAATAGTCTGACACTTCCTGTTCTGTAGAGAGAGATTTTCAGCTGTCTGTTCATTATCAGTACCAGCAGGGTCAAACTGAAAGGAGACACCAACATGTATAGATAACACAGGATCCACCATTCACAATAAGAGATGTCGCAGCTCCGCCTCTCCCCCTCCCTGCTCGCTGATTTCTTTCCAGGTCACACAGCATGACTAGAAAACTCTCCTACAGAAGTCAGTGGGACTGATTCAGTCTTAAGGCTCCTATGTGCATGAAGTTGCTGTAAAGTATCTTTCTGACTGCTGTTAAAGCAGTGCATGCAAGAATGCTGTCTCCTCAATCATATACAGACGACTGAATTAAGAAATCTACAATCAGAAAATAAAAATGGCTAAGAAGAAAAGAATATGGATCAGGGTCTTGATTTAATAAGTAAAAAAAAATAAAAAATTGGCAACAGATTTACTTTAAAATTCTGAGGGTTATGACTGTGCCTGATCGTACACTGTAGCATGTTCCTGAGAACTGGTGCAGCACGTGTGAAATCTTGGAGATGGGCATGGGAGGTTCGGATAATTGAGGCATGTATCCTGATATCAGCAGCAGAGCGGAGAGATGGTAGGGTGGTAGACAGAGATGAGGAAGGAGATGTAGGAGGATGCAGTACTGTGCAGAGCTTTATGGGTGAGAGTGATGAGTTTATGTTGTATTCTGTACCTAATGGGCAACCAATGCAGTGACTGACACAGGGTAGAGGCATCAGTATAGCGGCTGGAAAGAAAGATGAGCCTGGCTGCTGCATTCAGGACAGATGGGAGAGGGGAGAGTTTACAAAGAGGGAGACCGATAAGCAAGGAGTTATAAGAGCAACAATGAGGGTTCGTGTTGCTTCCACATTGAGAAAGGGACGGATTCTGGAGATGTTCTTGAGGTAAAGGTGACAGGAGCGGGCAAGGGATTGGATATAGGAAGTGGAGGACAGATCAGAATCTAATATAACCCTGAAAGTGGGCCTACTGCCTAGCAGTTATGGTGGTATCGCACATTGAGACAGAAATAGCAGAGGGGCCTTGGAAGAGATGTATAATTGAGTGTCATCAGCGTAGAGATGGTACTGAAAACCAAATCTGCTGAACTGTGTGTCCAATCGGGGGCTTGGTAGAGAGAAAAAAGGAGAGGACCTAGAACCGATCCCTGAGGAACCCAAACAGCAAGAGGGAAAGGAGACGAAGTAGAACCTGCAATTGAGTCACGGAAGGAGCGGTCAGAGGTAGGCAGGATGAGAACCAAGAGGTGTCCTGGAGGCCAATGGTGCTGAGCATGCTGAGAAGATGGTGATCAACAGTGTCATATGCTGCAGAAGAAGCAACAATAACTAGTTGCTCTGAGATTTAGCTATGAGGAGATCATTTGAGACTTCAGCTAGAGCAGTTTCTGTGGAGTGTAAAGTGCGGAAACCTGATTGTAAAGGAGAAAAGTTAGCAGAGATATAGCGGATTAAGTGAGAGTAGACCTGGCATTTCAAGAGTTTAGAGATGACGGGCAGATTAGAGACCAGTCAATAATTAGTAGCGCAGGATGGGTCCAAAGTGGGCTTTTTTTAAATTTTTTTTTAGAAAAGGGGTTATAACAGTGTGTTTAAAGGAGGATGGAAAGATCCCCGGCAAGAGAGAGTGGTTGAAGATTGCAGTAATTTGAGTGATGAGAGCTGGAGAAATAGACTATATAAGGTGGGAGGGAATGGGGTCACTAGAGCAGGTAGTGGGGCAAGCAGACAAGAGAAAGGGGCCGTTTACACGGCAGTGGACAAATACCGGCCGGTTTTGCGGCCGTCCCCACGGCCGCGGGGGGGACGGCTTTTCCCCGCGATGAGCGGAGACCAGCCCTCCCCCTCCCTTTTGAGATGCACATGTTCGTCCGAAAACGGGACGGAAGTTTGTGCATGTTCAATGTTTTGCCGCCGGTCCGCCGGTGACAAAACCGCGGGCGGAAAACCCATGCAGTGGGACTGCTGATGGGTTTTTCCCATAGAGCACAATTGTGCTCATTTTCGGCCGGTTTTTTCGGCAGTTGAAAAACCGGCCGAAAACCGTGCGTGGGGACAGCCAAACATGGATACTACTTCTGTCGTCAGGTCAAGAGCTAAGAGCAGACTAGAGGATGTGTGGGAGGGGACTGGGTGGTATTACTTGGGGATTGAGATATAATGCTTTGCCAGATACTGTCGAATTTCTCTTTCAAGAGGGTGGTCAGGTCTTCAATACAGAGGTCAGTGACCGGGACCTGAGCTTTAGTCCTGAGGAGGAAGTTGAAAGTGTCAAACAGTCGTTTTGGATTGTTGTGTAATATTGTTTGGTGTGGCGAAGAGCAGTGTGGTAAGTCCTGAGTATGAATTTGTAGTGGAGAAAGTCTGAAGATGGAACCTGGAACATTGCTGCAAAAAGCAAGTCTGAGGCATCTGCCAAGGCTGCTGGCATCTGCCTCTGGTGGTACGATGTATGAGTGGTGCCAATATGTCCGAGGTGGTTGAGAGCATTTAATTATATAGTTTTACAGCCAGGTCAGAACAGGAGACAGAGGAGATTGGGGACAGTGCGGACTGTAGGGTGTCTATAAGTTCCTGAGTGTTGATGGAGTGGATATTTCTGAATATGTGATTGGCAGGTATGTCCAGAGAAGGGCCGAGAATTAGTGAAAGCCAAGGAGATAAGGTTTTGATCAGAGAGCATATAAAGAGAATTAGTAAAGTTAGAAATTGAGCAGAGGGGACAGAAAACCAGATCAAGTGGGTTCCCATTTTTTGTGGGTGGAAGCAATCTGTAAATTGCAAGATGCCAAGAGATGTTGGTGAAAGAAACTGAGAGGCAGAAAGAGACATGGGGTTGTCAATGGGGATGGTGAAATCACCCATAATGAGTATGGGTATTTCAATAGAGAGGAAATGAGAGAGCCATGCAGCAAAATGATCCAGAAACTGGCGGAGTGAGCCGGAGGGTCTGTACACAACAGCAAATCTGAGAAAAAGTGGGCAAAAGAATCTGAGGTTGTGAACCTCAAATGAGGGGAAAGTGAAAAAGGGTGCAGGAGGAATGACCTAGTAAGTGCTGTGTGAAGAAAGAAGTATGCCGACTCCTCCACCCTGCCTGTGAAGTGTAGGCAACCATAGGTGAGAGCAGCAAGGAGCTAGCAGATTGAGGGTGTTAGAGAGGAACAGGTCATGAACAGCAGTGAGTTTGTTACAGACAGATCGGGAGTTCCATAGCGCACACATAAAAGAGGCAGGAAAAGATGTAAAACTAATAGCAAGTGGGTTAACATGGTTTCTATGGGAGGCAGAAGAGGAGATGTTCCCTGCAGCAAGAAGCAGAAGAATAAAAAGTGACAGCAGATAGTTCAATGATGTATATGAGCGGTGTTTGTGCGGTACTACGCAAGCAGGTTGTTTGGGGCAGTTGAAAAGGGAAAAAAGTGTATGGGATCTATACATGAGTGATGGAGGAGTTGAATTGGACAGAATTCTCAGGGAGCATGACTGGGTGGTAGGATAGGAGGCAAATGGCAGCAATATAGATTGCGACAGCGAGCATAGTGAATAAGGTATAGTTTAAAAAGACCAGTTACTCACAAGAAAGCAAACATTCTGGCCCCCTTCTGTTTCATTTCTGTCATATTTCATCCTATCACTTTAAATATGTCACTTAAAAAGATGGGACTTCAATAGATGGCAAACAGACCCTCGGTCAAATAGACCTGAGGTCTACAAGTTATACCATGCTATGTCGAATTCATTGATTTAAATCACTGAATACAGGTGTAAGAAATGGGTGGAGATCAAATGGTTGCTGGGATCTGTTGCCCAACACATACACATACCATACTCATGTAAATAAGCAGAAACATTACACCTATACAAATACATAGGCTGGGGTGCCTATTCAGCATGCAGGGAAGTTGGGTAACACCCATCACCCACACAGATAACATCCATCATAGTAAAACTGGGTGCAATTTTTAGGGGATGGAGTGTCAACATTCCTGGATGCTGGATAGGCTATCCCAACAGGCAACCGCCAGGCTTATGTTGCAGGAGTCAGGGAACAATTCCTGCCCCCTGCAGCCTTTCTCCTACCCAGAGACAGACGGCAGGATTAAGGAGACAGGGAGCAAGGGGCAACTTCTGCCCTCTGTGGCCTGTCCCCTACCCTCTACACCCACTTGAGATAGACTGCAGGGTAGAGAGCAAGAGGGAAACTGCCTCCTTTGGCCTGTCTCCTACCCACTGTAGCTGCCGAAGACAGGCCACAGAGGGCGGGAGACAGGGGGCAAATTCTGCCCCAGGCGGCCTGTGTCCTAGCCTCTGCAGCCACCAGAGATAAATTGAAGGGAACAGAGCAAGAGGGAAACTGCCTCCTTTGGCCTGTCTCCTACCCACTGCGACTGCTGGGGACAGGCCACAGGGGACTGGAGATAGGAGGCAAGATCTGCCCCATGCAGCCTGTCTACAGCCCCCTACAACTGCCTGAGACAGACCAAAGGGGGCATGGAAGCAACTCCCGCCGCCTGCTGCCCTCTGCAGCCACTGAAGGCAGACAGCAGGGGACAGGAGACAAGGAGCACAGGGCAACTCCTGCTCCCTGCAGTCTGTCTTTGGAGGGAACAGATAACATACCATAGGAGACTGGCTGTAGGAGACAACTCCTGCAGCCTTTCCTGCTAAAGTAGAAAGGAAGGAGCCTGGGAGCTGGCTAGGAGCCAGGAACGAGTAAGTACTCACCAGGCCAACCTCCTCCCAGGCAGCGCACACTTGCCGAAAAGGCCGTGTGCGCTGCACAGCTGGACGGAGTGTGCAGCTGCTGACTGACTGTGCGGCTGCGGCCACAAAAGTCAGTGAGACTCGCCTGTAGGAGCGGCGCCACGGTCATTTAAAGAACCCCCTCTGCCTGCTGGCGGCGGGAGGTTCGCAACTCTGCCGGGGTGGCGAGCGAGACCCCCATTAGTGGGACCCCCCCACCAACAGAAGCAGGAGAGTTGGCATGTATGGTTAAGAGTGAAAGAGGGGATATTCAGATTGGGTTAGAGTGGGGTGGGTGATATCCAGAGTGGGGGAGGTGGGTTAGAGTTGGGAGTTCAGAGTGGAGTGAGTAGGTAAGAGTAGGGAAGCAAGTGTTCAAGAGATTGGTCCTTTGACCCCCCCAAGGAGATTGTGCCTGTAAGCTGTGACCTGTACTTCTCTCTCCCATCCCCCCACAATTGTGTTATGTGGCCTATTGCCAACGCAAAATACAACCCCCACTTATCACTCCATAAACTTCCCACCACATCCACCTAATATCCCAAAGCCCCCTCAACCCCACCTATCAACCCATAAAGCCCCACCTCTGCCTATCACCCCATGGGAAATTTGTACAAAGGTGGGGCACAGGTAGGGAAGTGCTGGAAAAGTACCGGATGGAGAAGAAAAGTGAATGGCTCCCATCAGAGAAGACGTCACTTGTGATTCACTGGATGTAACTGCGGTGTAATCACTTATAAAGTATGTCTGCAGAGCGCTTTTGTATAACTTCTGTCTACCACTATATGGTCACTTCATGGCGGTAATATTGGTAGTAGTGTAATGGTTTAGATTCAGGAACAGTTTAGCAGCATCTCCCAGCTTTCCTGGATTCTAATAGGCTAACCAACATCCAGGAAAGCTGGGTAATGCCACGCCCCTCATCTAGCTTTCTTCTTGAGCCCTTACACAGTTGCATGATGTAGGTGTTAATTGATGTAATGAGGGCGTGGTTTATGCAAATTCTGTGCAGCTCATTGTAATTGGGCCTGTGATGATAATGAGGAGATTACTGAGAAGTGATCTGTACAGAACAAGAAGTGGCAGATTCTTCTAAGGCTTGGTGGCCAGAGAATAAGCTAGATAGTGGTGTGGAAAAAAAAAATCCTTAGAAAAATATTTAATGTAGAAACACTATTTAAACAACCATTTTCTGATGATACATTCCCTATAGAAGTTTAATCAGCAACAACATCCATGTTTATTCCTCTACCCTTAGTGAATATCTAAAATCAGTCATAAGAATTTCTTGACGTATTTTTCATTAACATGTCTGTATTGCTTCATAATGTCACAAGATTAAGATTTATCTTCACTCCCCCTTCCTGGGGTTTCCATTTACGTGCTTTTGGGCTGTTGGTGTATTCTCTGCTCTTGATGGAAGCAAATGTTATGCAAACGAGTATCTGTAGGCGTCATCAGATCAGCGTGATGGTTTTACAGGAGGCAGTCACCTGTCCATGCGTGTGATAACGATGGCTGGGCTGAGTGTTACCATGTCACAATGTCAAGAAAAGACAGAAAACAGGAAGCCACAGACTGAGGGAACAGCACAGAATGGTCATGTGAAGTTCCTGTTACACTGATGCAGGACGATAATGGATATCTTTATTGTATAACCATGTAACTGATAATGCTTATACAGAATGAGAAAAGGGAGCAGCAGGGCAAACTATTTAGATTAGTGATGAAAAGATGGCAAAATACACTCTTTTTGGATTTGGCATTTTAGACTTAGGCCATGTTCACATGGCTTAAAATGGGCCGTATTTCGGTCCGTAATTACGCGCCGAAGTGCGCCAATAACGGGCCGAAAACGGCCCATTCATTACGGTAATTCACAGTTCTCATAGAGAACTATGGATTACGTCTCCTCTCCATCGCCCGGTGATCCGCCGGGCGGGGAGATAATTGACATGTGAATTACTAGCGGCGTATACGCGCCGCTGGCAATTCAAGTCAATGGGTCGGCGAAGTGCCGGCCCCCCGCTCCCTCCCCCGCTCCCGCCCCGGTCACACGGCGTAATTGCGGGGCGTAATTACGGCCCGCAATTAAGCCGTGTGAACATAGCCTAACTCTTACTCTGTTAGCAAGCTACACAATGTCATCCGCAGTGAGGTAAGCTTTTCTTATAATGAGCTTCAGTATTCCTAGTGGTCCAGTTATTAGCTTCATTTCAATCCCTTGCTGTATCAGGACTTGTGTCATAAACAGCAGGTTGATCCACAGGGTCAGCTGTGGATTTTGACATAGAAGAGCAGAGTCTAAGGCTATGTCTACACTGCATCGGGCAAAAAACGGCCCAAAAGCGGCTGTTTTTTCTCTTATGCAGGACAGCAGTTTTTGTCACGCTTTGTAAAAAAACCGCGTCCGCTTCTCGTTTTCCTGACATCGCCCATACAATTGTATTGTATGGGAAGACGGTAAGAAAACAAAAAGCGGCGGCGTATTATACAACATATTATATAATACGCCGGCACCGAAAGACGGGCAAAGGAAAGTCCTCAGCTCGTCTTTCCTATTGCCGTCTATGAGGCTGCAGGAATGATCGTATATTCGGCGCTTTTAGAAAACGAAAAGCGCTGAAGATACGATCGTTTTCTTGTGCAGTGTAGATATAGCCTAAGAAGACCCCTGGTTTTCACCCTTTAAACTCCTTTATACAAGGAATCTGGACTTCACTGCAGAGAACTCCCAGGTCCCTACCCCCAACATGGTCACCAGATGCTGTACTGGAGGAGAGGACAGAAAGTGTAGTCGGGTCACAAAGACATGTTTAGAGCTGGCTGATTTCTTTCAGTGTTGAGTCAGCAGAGAAAAAGAGTGGCCAGGAAACACGCCAAGGGTTAGAACTGAAGAACAGAACACAAAATATCGCTCAAGACACAATAAGGAACAAAAATAAATTGCCAATGGGCAGAGGGAGGGTGCCCTTTAACCCCTTAACGACCTTGGGCAGATGAGTAAGTCCCAGGGCCGCTAAGGGGCTTTGCAGGGGGATCGCTCCGCGACCCCCCTACACAGCCGCCGGGTGTTAGCGCTGATCGCCGCTAACACCCGGCAGTAACAGCGCCAGCGGGTGGCTCCGCCCGCTGGCGCTGTTTAACCCATCAGACACCGCGGCAAAGATGGCCGCGGCGTCTGACTGAATGACGATCGGTCCGCGCACCGATCGTTACGGTCATCGGCATCAGCGCAGCTATGCTGCGCCGATCTGACGACCGGGCATGGTGGTGGGGAGCCCTGTTGAAGGCTCCCATCACTCACATTTCCCGGTTTGCCCTACTTCCGGCCATAGACAGGAAGTGGGGAAATCGCCATCTTTGTACACCCTAATGCATTGCCTATGCAATGCATTAGGCTGTATTAACAATTGCTCCCCCTAGTGGTCATGCACCATAGGGGGACTAAATGTTACAGTAAAAAAAAAAAAAAAAAAAGTATTAAAGTATTAAAAAGTATTAAAAGTTCAAATCACCCCTCTTTCCCCATTTTACAAATAAAATCATTAAAATAATAAAAAAGTTACACATATTTGGTATCGCCGCGTCCGAAAAAGTCCAATCTATAAAAATATAACATCATTTATCCCATATGCTGAACACCGTAGAAGAAAAAAAATTCCAAACGCCAAAATTGCGTTTTTTGGTCATTTTACGTCACTCAAAAAATGGAATAAAAATTATCAAAAAAGTCGCATGTATTCCAAACTGCTAGCGATAAAAAGTACACTTCAGCCTGCAAAAAATGCCCCCTCACTGACGTCCGTAGGTGTTAGTACAAAAAAGTTATTGGCCGCACAAAATGGAATTTGTTTGCAGTACCAAAACATAACGGAAACCCTACGTGTTTGGTATTGCCGGATGCGTAACAACCTGTAGAATACAGATAACACATTATATTTACCAAAGATTGAACGCCGTAAAAGCAAAACACCCAGAAACATGGCGAAAATACGTTTTTTTTTCACAATTTGTCCCACTTGGAATTTTTTTGTGGTTTCCCAGTATATTCTATCGTATAGTGAATAACACCATTAGAAAGTACATCTTGTCCCGCAAAATAAAAGCCCCCATGTGTCTATGTAGGTGGAAAAATAAAAAAGGTATGGCTTTCAGAAGGCGAGGAGGGAAAACGAACGTGTCACCAAAAAAAAACGCCGGGTCCTTAAGGTGTTAAAGGGGTGTTCCCATAAAGTAATATCCGATTCACAGGTTGGCTTGTAGCTAGCTATGAGCCGACTTTGTGTAATATGAGGAGGGGGCGCTTGCCACTGTTCTTCCCATTTTTTTCTGTGGGAGTTCCGAATATATCTGAGTGAGTGGGACCCCCAACGATCAGGCATTTATCACCTATCCTGTGAAACCTTCCAGAAGTCACCCCACTTCTCATTGACATTTGTAATGGGGGAAGGGTTGATTGACATTTGTAATGGAAAAAGGATTGTGTGCGTCTTACTTTATTTTGATGTAGCTTTTTTTCTACTTTTTTTTTTCACTTGTCGTCAGGGGACTAGACTCACTGATCACTTAATTGCTGCTACAATACATAGTAGTATATGACTGTGCTGCTATATATTGAATAACTGTCAGTCACCATACGTGGCCAGTCCCCCAGGAACGGGCAGGCATGGTGACATCACAGACAACCTGAAAGCCTTTCTTGGGCTCCCATGTCATTAACACCCCATGATTATACAGCTGGGTGCCAATGGGAATAGAGGGAGCTCTCTCCGTCGCTCCCTTTAGATGCGTGATCACATGGTCAATCCCTTTAAATGCGTGTCATCTAATGGGTAAACTGGCCATGACTGGAGTAAACTCCAATATTGGTCCTAGAGCAGATCCCCAGGTTTAATATACAGCTGGTTCCCTGCGCCAAATGTGTAGGCTCTGCTTGTGAGCCCAAATGATTTATACCCATATGTCCATTTGTAGAAACCTTGGTCTGTAACCTTGGAAGCCATCTGTAAACAAGCTGGAGATAAAATTATTTAAGTGACACTAATTCCTGATAGCATTCGTGTCATTAAAATCACTCAGAGATTTTTTTCTGCAACAAAACCCAAATGTTCCAGATTTAGCTGTAACGTTTATTCATATCCACAGCAAAATCCAGTTTCAGTTTAAATGAAACAGAAAAAAACTACCTCTGGGTATGTGATACTATTGCCGGAGGCCGGCTGTACAGAGAAGAGGCATGTTGCCATGGAAACTGCAGGAGAGGAAAGTATAGTGTTTTTTTATTAAAAGGAGTTTTCCCAAGACTTTTAAAAACTTCCCCAACTCCTCCTACTATGCTTAAATAGAAAATTAACCCACACTTACCTCTCCCATCATCATCACTGTTCCAGCATTGCCAGAAGTTTGGATGATGTCATGTTCATGTTTTACATAATGCTGCAGCCAATGACTGACCTCTGTACATGGAGGCATGTGACTGCTGAGGCACCAGAGAGGAACATTCGAGCCTTGGCAGTGCTGGAAAGATTATAATGGGATAGGTAAGTGCAGGTTACTTTTCTATTGAGCACAGTGGGAGGTGGTAGGGAGGTTTTTAAAAGCTGTGGAAAACCCCTTTGAACTTAAACTTATTTTCTTCTTGTACTTATGGATTTTGCTGTACATATGCTGGAAGTCTAGAGCAAATCTGCACTTGGGTTAAGTTGCAGATACTGGACTTTATGTATAAAATCCGTCTAGCAGTACTACTGTCCTTGTTGCCCATAGCAATCAATCAGAGCTCAGCTTTTATTCTTCAAGAGCACTATATGAAATGAAAGCTGCACTAATTGGTTGCTATGGGCAACAGAGACAATCTTACTGCTAGATGTTTTTCATGCATAAGGCCCAATTGCTTTCTCTTTTGTTTTAGTGTGGAATACCTGCAACAAATCTGTGACATTTACGCAACATAAACTCACCTGCTGCAGATCTAAGTCCTGAAAGGTGCTAGTGCTGGGTGCAGTATAAAGTGGTGTGCTGGAAGTTGTGGAGCAATGACTTCACTTCGAGGGGCACACTACTCTGAGGGCGTGTCTCCACGGCACAGGACAAATACTGGTCGGTTTATCTGACCAGTATTTGGGCATGTTCACACGGCGTTTTTGGACGAGGTTTTGGATGAGTTTTTCGGAGCGTTTAGTTGCCCAAAACCTCGTCCAAACCACATCAAAACCTCGCCCGAAACACGCTTCTTTAGACAAGGTTTTTGACAAGGATTTGATCAGGTTTAGGTTTGGATCAGGTTTTTGACGAGGTTTCACCCTTACAAATGAATAGCCAGGACAAAAACCGCAGCGAAAACTGTGGCAAAAACGCGCCAAACCAAAACAACTACAGGTATAACACCTAGAATAAAGATACATAAAACATAACTTTTAATAAAAATAAATAAGAATTGAGAAAGAAAACGAAAAAACACCCTCAAATATACCCTATCAAAGACCTGTCTGCCTCAAAAATGGGGAAATCACCCCAATAAGGGCGCCCCCCACACTGGAACCTAAACTAAAACCCCGTCCCTAGCTACATCTAAATAAAAAAAGAAAAACACATATAACACAAATGGAGTGCACAAAAAAAAAAAGTGCAGTGATAAAAAAAAAAACAACAGACAATATACGTTGATGTTCAATAATACTAATGAATTGATGATGCGTCATAGGAAGAATGATCAATAACGCATAAATATTCCAATATTCCAACGCGTTTCCCCCCTAGATACTGGGGTTCTCAGGGAAAAAATTGCAGTTGATAACAACAATACGGAACATCTAAGAAAAAACAAAAAGATGTATGCAATAAATATAACTCACGTCCCTTAATGATGGAAAACAGGGCTGGTAAGATAGAGGACGGGGTCCAGGATAAGTCATGTACAGATCTCCGCTATCTGATTTTCTGAGACAGGTCCAAGCAGTGCTTGGGCCCGTCTCAGTAATCAGATAGCAGGATCTGTACATGACTTATCCCCGGACCCCCCTCTATCTTTCCAGCCCTGTTTTCCATCATTAAGGGACGTGAGTTATATTTATTGCATACATCTTTTTGTTTTTTCCTTAGATGTTCCGTATTTGTTGTTATCAACTGCAATTTTTCCCTGAGAACCCCAGTATCTAGGGGAAACGCGTTGGAATATTGGAATATTTTTTGCGTTATTGATCATCTTCCTATGACGCAATCATCAATTCATAGTATTATTGAACATCAAACGTATATTGTCCCGTTGTATTGTTTTTTTAATCACAGCACTTTTTTTGTTTTGTCACTCCATTTGTGGGATATTGTTTTTCTTTTTTTTATTTAGATGTAGCCCAGGGACAGGTTAGTTTAGGTTCCAGTGTGGGGGCGCCCTTATTGGGGCGATTTCCCCATTTTTGGGGGCAGACAGGTCTTTGATAGGGTATATTTGAGGGTGCTTTTCGTTTTTTTTCTCAATTCTTATTTAATTTTTTTTAAAAGTTATGTTTTATGTATCTTTATTCTAGGTGTTATACCTGTAGTTGTTTTGGTTTAAATTGGGATTGGTATACCCAGAACTTCATTTCATTATATCAAGGGTTCTCTACCCTATACATCGGTTAAAGTAAGTACATGGTATTTTTTTGTGTAAAAACGGCCAAACCCCACGCAAAAAACCCCCGAAAACCGCCCCTTTCAATGCGCTTCAAAAATTCTGACACTTCTTTTTTATTGCTTCCAAAGAAGCTGAAAAAACCCTCGTTGTGGTGAACTACAACGAGGTTTACATAGGCAAAAAATGAACGGGGGGCTTTTTTGGAAGCTTTTTGGGACGAGGTTTTTGGGGTGAGGAAAGCCCCAAAAAAACCTTTGCCCCAAAACCTCGCCAAAAAAACGCCGGGGGAACATGGCCTTTGCCCTTTTTTTTGTGCCGTGCCCCAACCCGAGGAGGATGGCTTTTCTCCGCGATTAGCGGAGAAAAGCCCTCCCCTTTCACATGTTCATATTTCGTCCGAAAACCGGACGGAAGAATTCACAAGCACAATGTTTTTCGGGCAGTGGGGACTGCTGCACGGGTTTTCCATAGTGGCCCGTGTAAAAGTTTGAGGCCGCTTTTTCAGGGGGGTCCCGGGGGATACCCTTTCTTTTTCTTTTGTAAAAACAATCCAATCTGCAGCACTTGAAATCAGCCAAGAGGGTCGCCCCCAGCAATTACTTTTTGAGATTCCAGGCCCAAATCAATTTACCTGATGTGGTAAACAAAAGGCTCCCGTACCCTGAGTAACTCTGGACCCAGTGAGGCGAAAGGGGTTTAATTCTCTGCATCTCCCTCTTTTCCACGGAAGTTTTTACGAATTTTATCGACAAATTTAAATCGGCATTTTTTTATTTTGACGAAATTTTTAATCGCGATAATTTAGGAAAAAACTTTTGGCTCATCTATTAAACCGCATTTTGGGCGTTTCCTGTCATTTTGGGGGCCAGCAAATCACTTACAGAATAGAGCAGGGTGAATTGTGCGACTCATGACTGGGATGTGTATTTTTGCGTTTGGCGGGGAAAAATCCATACCCTTTTTACTTTAAAGCCCTTCCTTTTCAGATCGGGTTCTCTCACGTCTAAGGTGGGATTGCGCTCTGCCTGTGTCCAACCGCTCGCGAAATTTTTCTATTTCTTCACAGAAAAGCCCCCTTTTTAGCTTGATCCTTACACTTATTTAGATCAGAATTGGAAATTTTATTATTTTAGGAGAGAATTTTAAAGAGCATCTACCGCTGTAAACTCAGGGGGAGGAGGGGGGGGGGGGGGGGCCCGCCGAACACAGAAAAGCCTATAAGAATACGGGATAAAGTTCACCAAACTTAGGTAAATTCACGCAATATTTTATTATTAACATTTTTTCTATTGAAATTTTTCCGGATATGGGCAGCCTGAAATTTATTAGATACCATCTTTTCTATAACTGCAGGGCTCTTTTTAGGGGCAAAACCCACTTTATTTCAGTATAATTTCAATAGTGTTCTTTTTCAATTTGCCCCTTCCACTTTGTTGTAAGCCACCCTTTCTTTTTAAAATTAAAACCGCAATTTTGTAGTCCACGGTTGATAGGGGCCAAAAATACCTTTTAATATCCCAATACATTACAGATACTGTTTTTTTCACTTTTGCGCACTACAGCTTTTTCATTGGGGACCCTTTCCTTAAATGTGAATTTCAGCAATTTTGAGTCACCCCAGGTGAATTGAAAGGGCCAAAAATACCTTATTTTCCGAATACATTTTAGATACGTGTTTTTTTCCTTTGGGGGCACTACACTTTGTTCTTAGGCACTTTGCACTTAAATGTGAAAACAGCAATTTTTTAGGCCCCACAGGTGAATTTTAAAGGTCCAAAATACCTTTTATTATCCGAATACATTAAGATACGTGTTTTTTCACTTTGTGCACTACAGCTTTGTTTTATTGAGGCCCCCTTTCACTTTAAAAGTGAATACAAAATTTTTTTAGTCACCCCAGGTGAATTTATAGGGGCCAAAAAATACCCTTTATTATCCAAACATTTGAGATCGGTTTTTTTCACTTTTGCCCCGTCCCAAATTTTTTGATAACCCCCTTTAGTTAAATTTGAATCCGCAATTTTGAGTTACAACAGGTAATTGTTTGGTCCAAAAAAAACTTTTTTTTATCCGAATACATTTCAGATACGGTTTTTTTTTACTTTGGGCAACGCTTTGTTCATTGGGCACCTTTCACTTAAAAAGGAAAACAGCAATTTTAGCACACAGGTGAATTGAAAGGTCCAAAAAATCCTTTTTTTACCGAATACATTCAGATACGTTTTTTTTGACTTTGGGGGACTACAGCTTTTTTTCATTGAGGGACCTTTCACTTAAATGTGAATACAGCAATTTTTTTAAAACCCACGGGGAAATTTAAAGGGGCCAAAAAATACCTTTTTTTTATCCGAATAAAATTTCAATACGTTTTTTTCACTTTGGCGCAGGGCCGCTTTTTTTGATAGATCTACTTTTTAGTGAAATTTGAATCCCCAATTTTGTTTTGATTTTAGAATAGCTTTATTTCCTTTTTTAATAAAAATTTTAAAAAACCTTCCATACCTTCCAATTTTTTATATTTCTGACGGGGCGAAAATTTAGGTGTAAGCGAGCAAAAGGGGGGTATGAATGGGGGTAGAGGGACGGGGAAGTGCTCCCCCATGCTGGCGAAAAAACCCCCACGGATCATCGGTTTTCAAACCCCAGGCCTGTCATCGTCGGTCGGGGCCGTAATCTTAGTAACGAACAGCGCGCCAACTGTCCTTCAGTGGTTAATGCAAAACCCGCATCCGCCAATTGTCGTTTTGAATTTTTTTGGGGGGGATTTTGCTGTGAAATGCAGCAGACAAACAGGTCCTATTTTAAAAAATTTTGGTTTTCAAACAGACATTTGTTTTTCACTTTGTCAAGAGTGGCTCAAGGGTGGGGTGTTTGTCAAAACGGGAAAAAGGGTTAGGCATTGTTAATGGACACATTTTGCAAAATGACTTGTTTTTGAAAGATTTTTTAACATAGCTATCAATCCCTGTATTGAGGGCAACCCATTTTTTTACAATTAAAAAAAGAAAACAAAGGGCCCCGGTGGGGTTCCAAACCCATTTTAAAAATGGTTTTCTAAATTTAAACTACTAAAAAACTTGGGATGAAACCCAAAAGCTGGTAAAAAAAAATTTCCCCGAATTGTACAAGGGGGGACTTTGGAAAACTTGACCCGATTTTAAGGGTTTTTGGGGGACATTTATTTTGGAGGGAAAGGACAGGGGAAAAAAAAGTACAGAGACAAAATTTTCCCCAGCACGTTGATTTAAAAAGAGGAAAAAAAAATTCCAAGAAAAAGGGGGCCCTGGGGGAAAGGAGCGTTAACCACCAGTTTTTCCCAAATTTAAGATCAAATTTGGGCCGCACTCATACGGGGGCCCAAACGCTACCCCGGACAGGGGGAAATATTTTTCCAGGTTTAAACTAAAATGGTGGTTTAAAGGGCCCTTTTTTTCCCGGGACTTTTTAATCTGGGGTTTATTCCCGGGTTTTGGGGGGGATGCTGTGGCCCAGGGCGGATAGTCCCCAAAGTCCAGTGAAACCAAAAGGTGGTTCAAAAACTCCTTTTCCCCGGGACTTTTTTAAATTTGGGGGGTTTAACAGGTTTTAAAAATCTACTTTCGGTCCAGGGAAAAGGTAAGTCAATACCATAAAAACTAAAATGTTTTTTGAAAGACTCCTTTTTCCGGCACTTTTTAATCTGGGATCATGCAGGTTTGGGGCTCATGCTGTGGCCCAGGACAGGTATAGTCAATGTCCAGTGAAACTAAAATGGTGGTTGAAAGACTCCTTTTTCCGGCACTTTTTAATCTGGGGTCATGCAGGTTTGGGGCTCATGCTGTGGCCCAGGACAGGTATAGTCAATGTCCAGTGAAACTAAAATGGTGGTTGAAAGACTCCTTTTTCCGGCACTTTTTAATCTGGGGTCATGCAGGTTTGGGGCTCATGCTGTGGCCCAGGACAGGTATGGTCAATGTCCAGTGAAACTAAAATGGTGGTTGAAAGACTCCTTTTTCCGGCACTTTTTAATCTGTGGGTCAGACAGGTTTAATGGTCATACTGTGGTACAGGACAGGTATAGTCAATGTCCAGTTCAACTAAAATGGTGGTTGAAAGACTCCTTTTTCCGGCACTTTTTAAATCTGGGGGTCATGCAGGTTTGGGGCTCATGCTGCGTTCCAGGACAGGGATAGTCAATGTCCAGTTCAAGTAAGATGATGGTTCAACTCATACTCCCTTCTGGCACTTTTTAATTTGTGGGTCATGCAGGTTTAAGGGTCATGCTGTGGTGCAAGACAGGGATAGTGAATGGTATGTGAGTTTTTTTCTATGGCTTTTATAACCTAAGTGTGTTGCCTAAGATGTAGCACGTATCCATTTGACTGTTGTGGATGTTAATTCCAGCTTCTCCAGCCCTGTTTGGGTGTAAGAATGAAGGTGTTGTTGCTCTCCCATAGACTTTAATGGTCATTGATCATAATCTATCATCGACCATCGAATATCTTGTCGATGATGGTCGACTATCGACCATCGACCGGTGTCGATGGCCAACGTAATCGCTCAACACTACTCACAGACTCTATTCACCACTCTTCTCACTTCTCTCCTCATCTCTACTCAGGCCTAGTGTAGGTGACTTCTGACTGCCTCTGCTATACCGCTGGTCGATGAGCAGATGACGCATTGTGCTGGTACAACTTGAACTTTTGAAGGATCACTCTAGTTTTTTCTCCCTTTATTCATTAGGAATTCCTTTGAGGTACACTGTAGTGTCAGCAGCGTCGTTTATCTTCAGCTCAATACAGGATTTCAGGCTAATGCAAAGAGTTTCTGTTAGGTCACATGACCGGGATTCTGCTCAGCTGAAAAACACTAGGGTATGTTCACACAGCGTTTTTGGACGCTTATTTTGCCACTACTGTATTTTTCGTGCGCTTACAAATATTAAAGAGAACCTGTCACATAGTTTTTGCCTCCCTGGCTGAGGACAGAACAAGGTAGTGTCAAGCCTGCTGTTTCCAGCACTGTGTCCCTTATTCTGTAAAATGTTGTAGCTTTCATGTATTTAATGCTCAAATCTGCATTTTTCAGCCAGAAGAGACATATGAAGAGTCCTTCAGAGTGTCAGTTTTTTTCAAACTCCGCCCACCTGGGACTAGCCACGCCCACCTCAACTGACAAACCTATTACTTTAAATATATAAAGAGAAAATGCAGCACTCCAGTTTAAAGTGAAAAAGTGAAAAAAATTACTTTATTCCAGCATGTCCACAGGGCAACGTTTCGGCTACAAATAGCCTTTTTCAAGCAACACGATTAAACAATCATCGGTATTCCATTAGGAAGAAAAGGTTAGATTTGCCTGTCTCCAAACATTTCACTGAAATGAACCATTCTGAATGGGAATTCAAATGTGTCATCATAGATGTTGTTCCACCATTAAAAAAAAGGAGGAGATAGGATCTCCATTTTAAAAAAGAAAGAACTCATGTGGATTTTCAAGTTGGAATCATTAAAACCAAAGGGCTTAAATGTGGAATTTAATATCAACCAAAAAATGTTTAATTAGCTTGCCTTCTTCTTGTTCTTATGCCCTCTTCCAGACGTCTTTGGATAAGGTGGTTACTAAAAATTTATTTTTGTATCATTTGTTGATTATCTTTGATAATTTGATTGATTGATTAAAAAAAAAATGTTTATTTTTTCTTACAGATCTTTGGATGGGGATTGGATGAGTCGCCTCCTATGATTTTTCTTTCTTTGTGTTTTTATTAATATTTTATTTTTAAATTTATTTTTATTTTTAATAAAGAATTTTTTAAAAAAATGTTTTTCTCGATGTTCTGTATTGCGACATGCGTAAGTCTGGCTCTTATGTCTCACTGGCTGGTTTATAGACAACATGGCGATATCTCCTTAGTTTTTAAATGTTTATTTTGTTTATTTTATTTATTTTGTTAGTATTTTATTTTTAATTTACTTGTATAATAAGAGTGTGGAGACACTCAGTTGGAGCGTTTTCAGTTGTGGTGTCCAGTGTCTCATATAGAGATGCTGGAGGTCATGCCTGCGCGATACCCAGTCGCCTGTTTAATTATTGGATAGGTTGCTGGGTTGTTGTGTATGCTCCATTAATGAATACATTATGGATGGATTGAGTTAGGAGGAGTGTTTGACACCAGAGTGTTGCCGTTCGCTTCTCCTGATGAGCCATATACGATGTTGCCTAAATCGCTACCTTCTTCTTTTTTTCTTTTTCTTTTTTTCTTTGGTTATTACCTTTAGCAATATGGCCGCCGTAGGTCTCGTACCCGCGGTGCGCATGCGCGAATAATTAACTAAGTGTGCGTTGCCCGTTGTCTTGCCTACAGCCATGTGATCTAGTGGCGCCGGACATGCGCAGTCGCTTTTACAGGACGCCGAGTATCTGCTGACAAGCTGATGCATGTATGTGAAGTTTCTTTGTTTATATTTAGGATTAGGAGGCGTTCATCCCCGCCCCTATTCAAATGTGATTTATATTATTGTTGTGCACTACTTTATATATATATGAATTTGTATGTGAAATTATGTTAGATTGTTTTGATGATATATTGCACGTTTCTTCACTGATCACTGGATGTTTTTTGATGTGACACATATTTATTATGAAATGTTTGATACGTATAATCACTTTTTGCATTATGTTTACACTGATTAATGAGTGATTTGCATTTGTAATTGCTCACCCCTTTAAATACTGTGTACCACCTACTATGGTTGCTTGAAAAAGCCTATTTGTAGCCGAAACGTTGCCCTGTGGACATGCTGGAATAAAGTAATTTTTTTCACTTTTTCACTTTAAACTGAGGTGCTGCATTTTCTCTTTATATATTTTGTGGACTCGTGACGAGACTCGAACATTGCTGGCACCCACTGGTAATTTTTAAGTTTTTTGAGTGCTGCCTTTTTTCTATTTTTATTACTTTAAATAGGTAGAAACATGTGAATAACTGTCAGTGGGTGGAGCTAGCCTTTGGTGAGTGGAGCTAACACCTACTCATGAATAAGATATGAGGGGTAAATGCTCTTAAACTGCTGCATCTTACAGAATAAGGGACACAGCGCTGGAAATAGCAGGTCTGACACTAGCTTGTGCTGCGCTCAGCAAGGGGGGCACAACCTATGTGACAGGTTCCCTTTAAAGTATCAGAGGCAGAAATCTGCTTTGGTCAGTCCGTGTTGTTTTCTTGTTGAAATTCCAAAACTTCAAAGAGGAAACAAAGCGTTTTCAGCGCAGACACTGTCCGTGGTGGACATACTTTCGTGTGATCTTCCTCTTAGACAGTGTAAACTTAGAACAGACAGTCTTAGGCCTCGTTCACACGGCCTTACAATGATCCACACTTATCATAGTGTTATCATAGTGTTGATAAATCTGGTGCAGGTTGACTGTCTAGTCTAAGTGTACACCTTCTATTAGCTAACTTACTATATACCAATTATTGCAGCAAAATGTGCTCCCTTTTTTAGAACGAGGCACAGAAGTGTCTACAAACTGTCTAAAACACATAATAAATGTGGTAAAAAGAATGTGCGCCAGTATTTTTTACCAAGTTGCACCAGAGTTCTAGTGTAGCTGCCTTAATAAATGTGCCCCACTGTGCTTTTGATGCTGTCAGGAAGTCTGTCTCCCTATGCGTTCCTATAAGACTGAATTCAAACCTCCCATAGGAATGCAAAGAGAGATTTACTTCCGGGTCCCCCAAACCTTGCGTAAAAGGTTCGCTGTTTGGATCCATGGCCCCCAAAAAGCGTTTGGTTGTTCCCAAACCCCAGGGAGGGGAAATTTCAAAGTAGGTTGGGTTTTTCCCCAGGGGGCCCCCCGAAAATGGGGGGAGGGGACTTGCTGGGGGGGAAAAAGTCTCCCAGTTGCTAACCCCGGGCGCGATTGTTGTGGGGGGGCAGCCGAGGTTTAGCTTTGGTTTCAGAACGTCGGGAAAGGCTCGTAGTCCGGGGACAGGAAAAAAGGTAAGGAAGGGGGCCCCAAAGGGTTCGTGGTGAGGGACGGGGGCCAGAAGGTATGGTTTTCGGAAAATGGGGGGAAAAAATAAAAGAAACCCCTTTTTCAGTAGGCGGAAAAGGGCACTAAAGATCCGAAAGGTTTAACCGGAAAGAGGTGGCTTTTTTAATAGGGACGGGGCCCGGCAAAATCGAATTTTTTTGGGGTTGCGCGGGCCCCTTTAAATTTAACACTCCCGGGCTTTTACTTTGGGGGGTTTATAGGGGGGGGGGGACGCATGCAACGGGGGGGACAGAAGCTCCCAGCTGTGTGTCCCCGGAAATAAGGGTACGGGGGGGAAAACAGGCCCGGGGGAAAAAGGAGCGCGCCCAGGGCCCCCCTGGCCCCGGGATGGGGTGAAAGGGGTTTTCCGTGAAAGTCCCCCCCCTTGGCATGCCCTTCTTTTGGCCCCTGAAGGAATTTCCTGATTAATTAGGTCCGGAATATTGTATCTGGCCCCCCATGCCCTCTTTCCCTGCCCCGAAACCTTTCCAGTGATGAGAAAATGCGTTTCCCTTTTTAATCGTTTTCATGGCTAAGACCTCTCTTATGGAAAAGATGTTGGTGGATTTGCTACAGGAGTCGGGGGTGGGGGGGCCTTTTCCGGGGATTCAGGCCCCAAACCAGTTTTAAAAGAGGGAAAGGGTTGGAAGGATTTAAAGGGAAACCGCATTTTGGGGGGAAACCCCGAAATTTGGGCAGGCTTGGTTGAGGGTTTTTTGAAAAACATCGAATGGCCCGGGAAAACCGGGATCCCGTTTTTAGCGGGGGATTTTTAAGGGCAGTTGTATTTCGGGAAAACCCCCCCTTGTTTTGGGGAGTAGACTGGGGAAGGTCTTTCCGTTTGTTGTTTGGCCTCTTTTGCAGGCAAAAAAGGCCTTTTTTTGCAGAGACGCGGGGAAATTACCCCGGGGATGGCGTTAAGTCGGGCCCCATTTCCCTCCTGGCCGGAATTCAGGGGCATGAGAGGGGAAGGGGTGGGCGTGGAAGTTTTCCGTTTAAAACAATGAAAAAGGGGGGGGTCCCACCCAGCCCCGATCAAAAGAATTATAGGGAAAATTTTTGTCAGGGAAAAGGGTTTAAGTCAGTCGTCAAATGTGCCGAAAAAAAAGTGGCGTAGGTAGTTGCCCAGGACCGGGTTTTAAAACCCTCTCCACTTGTCCTTTGGTTGTGGGGGGGGTTTCCCGGGGGGAAAAGTCCAACTTGCCCTTTTGCTGGGCACAGGGGGGAGCGCCAGAAATTTTGGGACACGAATTGGACTCCACGGTCCAAAGAAAATTTATGCGAGGAAATTCCATGAAAACCGGAAAATGTGCTGGAGAAACAGGCGGGACAAAGCGAGGAGAAAAAGGGGTAAAAGGGAAAGAGGGAACAAAAGGGGGCCTTTTTTGGGAGAAACCGATCGGTGTTAAAACCCTTAGCAAATGTGCGGTCTTGCCAGTGGGCCCTTTTTTGTTGAGCACGGCCCCCAAGCCCCCAATGGAGGGGCGTCGACCCCCAAAGTAAAAAAGGTTTTTCTCCGTATCACCCCCGAGAAACCCAGGGGTTCCCCCGGAAAGAAAATGTAGTTTTTTGTTTTACAAAGGCCTCTTCAGCCCAGGGGGGCCAAAACCCTAGGTTTTTTTTCCCTTTTGGGGTTAAGGCCAACGTTTTTGGGGGAACCCAGTGGGGGTGAATTTGGGGGCCGAACTGTTTAAAAATTGGGGGGGCCCCAAATCTCTGTATGGAGGGGGGCCCCCCGACGGGGCCATTGCGGAGGCAAAAAAATTCAGTGGGACCCTTTTTTTAAAACCCTTGCCCGAGTTTGATTTTACCCGAGAAAAGGGAGATTGCTCTTGTGGAAGAGACATTTTTCCAATTTTGGCTTTAAGATGGTTAGAACGAAAAACCCGGGCCCTGTCACAAATGGGCCTGGGGGGACTGGGTCAGGTGAAAGATCAGGATGTCTTCCGGGTTAGACAAATAACACAGGTGTTTAAAAAGATCTCTAAGACTTCGTTGGAAAAAATCCGGAAAGGACTGGGGGAGCATTACACCCAAAAAAAGGGAATTCCCCGGGTATAAAATTTGGCCCTTTTTCTCGAGTGTTGAAGGCCATTTCCCCCAACTTGTCCCCCCTGGGGATCTGAATGGTTTGAAGAAACGCTTTGGCCCTTTTTGGGAAAAAGATTTGGGCCCTTCCAGGAGACGATAAAACAGCCCCGGTAATCAAGGGGAAAGGGTTTCCCGGGTTTTCTTCAGGGTGATTTTATTAAGCCGGGGGAAATTAAATTACAGGGCCCGGGGGTTGAGACCATTTTTTTGAAAACGAAAGAAAAAACCGGGGCCCGGGGGAGGGGGGGAGGGACTTACGAATGAACCCCTTCTGAAGATTCTCCTGGGGGTAAGCACCCTTTGGGTTTGGGAGTCTCGGGTTTCGGGCCCAAGGGGTGGGCCCCTGCCCCGGGGGGGAGATGTGCCGGGGTATCGGTCGTTGGGGGCAGTATGGGGGACAATGGGGGTGGGGTTTTTCCCCTTGTTCCCCGAGCCGGGTCTGCAAATTTTTTGGTTTAGGGTGCGGGGAGACCCCAAGCGACTTAGCGTTACTAGAGGAAAAAGGGGGGGAAGCACCGGGAAAAGGTGCCCCAAAAACGGGAAAAAAAATTGAAAAACCTTTGTCCCCAACGCGGGGAATTCGTCCGTTTTCCAAGTCTAGAAACGGGGCATGTTGCTGCACCCAAAGGGAAAGGGCCCCGGGAAAAAATTAGAAAAGGGGATAAACCGAAGTAAAACCATAAAAAGATTTGGGAAAGTGCCCCCAACTTTTGGGAAAAAGGGTCGGTAAAAAACGGGAAAACGGTTCTTTAAAAAATTTTTCCCCAAAGGGATAGTGGGAGGGCCCAAAGGGGTTTTTCTCCAGGTTGCCAATGGGAGGTTATTTTTGGGGACCCCAAGGTTCGACTAGTAGGGGTTTCCTAGTCAGGCAAAGAAGGGGGGGGTTTTTCCCACCCTAGGGACCCCTTCCCCCACGAAAACTAGGGGCGCCCCTTTCCCCGGCCCGTTGGGGGAGGGAAAGGGAAAACCCTGAGGAGATTTCAGGGCTGCCGCAGTGAGGCAAGGTTTTCCTAAAGTCGTCGGTTAAGTTCTTGCGGGTCGGGGGGTCTGTCCCCTTGCAGGGCCTTTCCCATAGCTGGCTGGGAAAAAGGGCGGGTGGGGCTAAAGAAACACCGGGGGAAAGCAAGGTGGGCGGGGGTGTTCGGCCCGGGTTCGTTTCCCCTGGCGGGGCCCCTCAGTATTACGAGAAACGATATCAATCCGGGTCCCAGATGGATGAGCTCGTTTAAATTAAAGGGGGAGGACCCCGGGGGAGAGGGAACCCTTTAAAATCTGGCTGGAGAGGCCCTTCTTGAACGTGGCGCACAATACTGTATTTTTAAAAACCCCCAAACTCTGAAGCTAGTGTGCGGATTTTCCCGAGTAGTCAAATACGGAGAAGTTTCCTTGCTGCAGGTTCAGTTTTGGCGGTCCTCGGCAGACAAAGCGGGGGGCTCTTCGAAGGGCATGCAGAACTCTGCAGGGAATGTCGCAGGATCAGCTGTGAAAAGGATCGCCCGGTACCCGGTGGAGTTGCCCGGCCCGGGCTTTTCCGGGGGAGGAAAGACCCCGAAAAACCCCCTTGGACCTTTCCGATGGGGAAAAATTTACCAGCCCCAATTTCCATGGGGAGGGCTTTAAACCCCCCCTTGGGAAAACCCCACTCCCCGCCCAAAAATCCCCTCGTTCCTCTTCCCTTTTGGGCCCCCCCAGTGGAACCCCTGGGCCACTCATAAAGATGGACACCTCTGGGGCCTGTCCTACCGCCTTCTTTCCCCCCATTGACTTCTCCCAACCTCCACACCCCATAAACTGACCCCAACTGTTACCTTTTACCCCTTTTCTCCCCCCAAACCCATGCCTCCTGTCTCCAACCAAGTACACCCCCCCCAGGACCTTCAAAAATGTAACCCTGCACACCCCTTGACTATCTTTTATCTTTAATTTCCCTAACCTCCTTGGTGCCCCGACACAGGCCACCCCTTTTTTAAAAAACCCCCCCCAAAACACCCCCACTCTTACTCAGTGCTTCCCCTCACAAACAACAGAACCCAAAAACAAAAAAGAAACCCCTGGCACACGACAAACCCCAAACGTTGAGGCGAGCTTCCAGAATTGGCCGAAGCCCCTGGAAGAAAAACCCCCCTCCACTAACTTTGCCTAAAACAAAACTATACCTACAACATTTAAAATCTGCACTCCCCCTCAGCCCCAAAAAGGTTTTCTTACCACTGTACATTCTCCCCCTCCCCAAAACCCCAAAAACTATTCAAATCCTTTTAACCGCTTCTTTGTTTCCCCCCCCCCTTTTCCCCCCTCCTTCCCTTTAAGCAGAAAGACTTTGTCACCCCCTTTCTAAACAAGACCAACCTCATCAGGGGAAAGAAAACTCCCCGGGCCCCCAACCCCCCAACCCCTGCCTGCCCAAATCCCCCCCCCAGCCCCCCTACCCCCCACCGTTCCCACCCGCCCCCACCTTTCACTTCCCCCCTTAAATTGCTTCTCCCCGGGGCACTCTTTAAAAAACCTCCTCTTACTTCCAAAAACCCCCAAAAACCCGGGAAACTTGATCCCCTTTTCCCTTTCCCCCCTATCCCCCGACCTCGCCCTGTTCACTCCCCCCTCTCACCCATCTTTCAAAACCCATCGCTAACCTCCCGGCATCTTCCCTTCACCATTTAAAACATGCTACCATGGGGTCATCCTAAAGAAACCATCTTTTCGCCCCTCCTCCCCCTTTTCCAAAAAATTTGCACCCTCATGATTCCATTTGCTTTGGGAAAAACTCTAAAGCAACCAAAATTTTTTCAAAAATTCCCCCCTTTTTCCTCCAAAATTCTTTTTTGACCCACCCGCAATCTGGTTTCGGATCCCCAAAAAACTTTTACGAAACCGCCCTAACCAAAGGCAAACCCCGCCTTTTTTAAACGCTTAAAAACCTCCGTCTTTCTTTGGCTTCTACTATTTGATTGTCCCCCTGCCTTTTACCTGGGCGACCCACCCTCCCCGTTTTTAAAAACCTTCAGGCTCAGCAAAACGGGGCTCCCCTTTCCCGGTTTCCTTTATACCTCCCCTGATGGACATTCCCGTTTTCTATAAATCTTGACCACCCCCTCCTTGCCCTCCTTGTTGGTTGTCCTCAGTGGTCAGTCCTGGGGCCCCCTATCTTCTCTATTACACTCTTGGTTGGGGAGATCAAAAGGGGATCACCCTGGGGGTTTCAATTCAAATTGTTTTCTGATGACCCAAATTTTTTTCTCCCGGGCCCCGACTTTTAAAGCTCTACTGTCCGAAAAACCCGACTGCCTATTATCCTTAAACCCCCTTTTCTCTTAAGTCTCATTAAAACTTAATGTAGAGTTAATGATTTTTTTATCTTTCCACCCTCCCCCTCCCTCCCTCCACCTGATCTCTCTATCATAGTCAATGGCTCTACACTCTCACCGGTCCCGCAAGTCCGCTGCCTTGGGATAACCCTTGACTCCGCTTTGTCCTTCAAACTCCACATCCAAACCCTCACCTCCACCTGCCGCCTCCACCTGAAAAACATCTCTCTCATCTGCTCATTCCTTAACCCTGTCACTACAAAAATGCTGGTCCACGCCCTTGTCATCTCCCGCCTCGACTACTGCAACATTCTTCTCTGCGGCCTCCCATCTAGCACTCTTGCTTCCCTTCAATCCATCCTCAACTCTGCTGCCCATCTTATCCATCTCTCTCCTCGCTACTCCTCTGCCTCCCCCCTCTGCCAATCCCTTCACTGGCTTCTCATTGCCCAGCGAATTCATTTCAAGTTACTAACCATGACCTACAAGACTCTCCATAACCTCTCCCCTCCATACATCTCTGCTCTAATCTCCAGATACCTCCCCTCACGCAACCTCCACTCCTCACAGGACCTTCTTCTCTGCTCTCCTCTTGTCAGCTCCTCACACAACCGTCTCCAAGATTTCTCTCGTGCTTCCCCCATACTCTGGAACTCACTGCCCCAACACATCAGACTCCCCAACTTTCACCAGCTTCAAAAGCAACATGAAAACCCACTTCTTCAGGATAGCCTATAAACTATAGTACCCCTGCTGTCACTACACAAACATATCTGCCCCATACCTTTTGTCTCTTTCCTCCTTCTTTGCAGATTGTAAGCCTTTGCAGGCAGGGCCCTCTCTCCCTCTGTACCTGTTGTTAGTCACAGATCGTCTCTATTGTAAATGTTTGACTTATGTTATGTATGTAACCCCCTGAATGTACAGTGCCCTGGAATCAATGGCGCTATAAAATAAATAATAATAATAATGTGGAGGGAGCACTGGGGGATGAAGCCCCTGCAGGCCTTTGGGTCCCCAACAAACTTCGTCGGCATGGACAACCAGAGTTTAGGACCGGCAGACAACCCCGGAACGGCTGCCACGGGAGGAGCCACTGCAACCGACTGCTGCTGCTGAGTGGCGAGGAGCTGCTGCATCATAGTAGACAGCTGGTTGAGCTGCTGCGCTTGCTGCGCGATCTGCTTTGATTGCTGGGCCACGATGGTGGTGATGTCAGAGATGCTCGGAAGAGACACCTTGGTGGGATCCATGGCCGGATCTTACTGTCACGGTTCGCTGTAGTAGATCCACTGGACCACCGCAAACGATGGTGTTACCCACGCCAGGGAGAGGAATCTAAGTAGGTCCCGGTATTCACCAGAGCCCGCCGCAAAGCGGGATGGACTTGCTGCGGCAGGAGTCTACCAGGTCGCTACCCCTGACGCGACTTGCTTGTGGTGGCAGCCGAGGTATAGCGTGGTACAGAATCGTCAGGCAGGCTCGTAGTCGAGGACAGGCAATAAGGTCAGGACAGGCAGCAAAGGTTCGTGGTCGAGGGACGGAGGCAAGAAGGTACGGTACACGGTAATCAGGAAGAGACTCAAAGAACGCTTTCTCAGTAGGCGGGAAGGCACTAAAGATCCGGCAAGGTAACCAGGAAGAGGCAGGCTTAAATAGGGGCAGCAGCCAGCATTAGTGAATTACCAGTTCGCTGGCCCTTTAAATTTAACACTGCCGTCGCGCGCACACCCTAGGGAGCGGGGCCGCGCGCTGCGAGACAGAAGCTACAGCAGGAGGGTGGCCGGGTAGGTGTACAGGGGAACAGGCACGGGAACAAGCGCCCCCACGACCTCACATGCGGGCCACGGCGCCGCCCAGCAGCGGGGCACGCAAGCACCCGTGACCCGGGATGAGGGTCGCAAGGGCATCCGAGACACATGCTATGTGTCTCAGCTACTCAGCGTAAGTGATATGACTTACATGAATTACTGACACTATTGTGTATTTAAAACAAGGCCGGAATGTGAATAAAAAGCAGCACTGGCACAAAATCCCCAACAGCCACTTACAATAACCACCTCCAAAATTGCCCTTGGTAACACCTCTTGCCACTTTCCAAAATAAACAATACTATAACCGCAAGCAAGAAAGTAAAAGTGGCACAGAGAAAACCCTAATCACAGGGTCAGGGAGCGGAGTGCACTCACTTTACAATAAGGGACAAGTGTACGCTGAACCTACACAAGCAACAAGAAAACCTACAATACAGCCATATAGAGACCACAGAATGGTCAGCCACCAGCTCAGGTCACCATCACATGAAAGTGAATACAGCACTGATCCAACACTAAAGAAAAGAACTTCTGACGTCCAGAGACTCACAGGAGGTGTCATCGCTGATGGGAGTTGTTCTCTTCTCCTTTTCTTCTCAATCTGGCCCACACCTCCATGACGTCTTCTTTGATGAGTCGTTCTCTTCTCTTTTTTGCTCCGCCCGGGCCAGAATGCAATGACGTCGTCTCCCACCACTAGTCGTCTCTGTAGAATTCCCCACACAAACATCTTAGACTTTCTCTTTTCCAGCACTTCCCTGTCATTTCCCACCTCTGTACTAACTACCAATCCGTACCATCTCAAAAAGTGAGTACCCCCTTTGGTTCCCCACACAGGAATTGTACCCCAAACAGCAAAATTGCCCTGAGCAAATTATGGGGCCTCCATTTATGCTACCAGTAGGTGGTTCCACACTTCATATAGTAGGCAGGTATATAGGTAGATGCTTCTTTTAGGTACGTTAGACCCTAGAAATTACAAAAAAAGTCAGATAAGTGGCAGATAAATAGGTAGGCCCCTGTTAGGTAGCTATATATGTTCCCCAGTAGGTAGGAAATTTCATTTCCGAAACGTTGCAGCTGTGTGCAACTTGGAGCGTCTTGCTCACTCTTGGTCAGCTCGAACATGAGATTGCATACCACTGAAATGTGAATTGTATGGATTAGACCCTAGAAATTACAAAAAAAGTCAGATAAGTGGCAGATAAATAGGTAGGCCCCTGTTAGGTAGCTATATATGTTCCCCAGTAGGTAGGTAAATGTATAGGCCTCCCACAGTAGGTAAGTATATAGGTACCCTCAGTATGTTTATACATTCATTCAGCAGGTGATGAGGTATATATTCCCCAATTAGGTAGCCCCTCAGCGGGTATATAGGCCCCATCAATAGATAAAGTATTAAGGTCCCTACAGTAGGTAGAGAGGTATATAGCCCCCATTGGGTACCTATATAGACCCTCTCAGTAGGTAGGCTTATAGGGCCCACCAATAGGTAGGTATAAAGGGCCCCCATTAGGAAGGTAGTTAAAGTACATAGGTCTCCATTACTTATGTAGGTAAACAGAGCCTTCCCCCAGTAGTTAGGTAGGTAGACAGGACCTCCTCCAATAGTTAAGTAGGAAGACAGGGCCGCCCCCATTTATTTGGCAGCTATATATTGTCCCTCCAGTAATTAGGTAGACAGGGCCTCCTCCCAGTAGTTAGGTAGGTAGACAGGACCTCCCCCAGTAGTTAGGTAGATAGACAGGGCCTACGCCCAGGCTCGGACTGGGCTGCAAGGGGATCGGTGAATCCCCCGGTGGGCCCCGAGCCGCTGTGGGCCCCGGAGGCAGTGCCGCCGCTCACCGGGGCCTGTCCGCGCATATGGTCACTGAACGCTCGGGCCCTGCGTCCCGAGCGCCCAGAGACCGGGCCCGGTAGCCGGGGACTTATGTCCCCGACTCCCGGGGCTGCGCGGTGTCAGCGGAGCCGAGCGCCACTAGCGCTGCGCTCTGCTGAACTCCCTGGCAGGCTGACCGCGTTAGGCCTTCAGCCTGCCAGGCGCCGGCCCCTACTGCTGACGTAGGCGGCGCGGTGACGTCACTTCACCGCGCCGCCTATGCAGGGACGCAGTATCCGGCGGGGAGCAGCCGGGAGCGGAGCCGGAGCCAGGTAAGTGGCTGTTTTTTTGTTTTTTTTTTAAACTAACTAAGGGGGCCCTGGCTTCATAAAGGGGGGCCCTGACTAATTAATGGGGCCCTGACCACCTAAAGGGGGGCCCTGACTACTAAAGGGGCTCCCTGACCACCTAAAGGGGGGCCCTGTCTACTAAAGGGGGACCTGTCTACTAAAGGGGGCCCTGGCTTCTTAAGGGGGCCTCTGGCTTTTTAAGGGGGCCCCTGACTACTAAAGGGGGCCCAGGCTACATAAAGGGGGCCCTGACTACTAAAGGGGGCCCTGGCAAAATAAAGGGGGCCCTGGCTTCATAAAAGGGGGCCCTGGCTTCATAAAGGGGGCCCTGGCTTCATAAAGGGGAGCCCTGGCTACATAAAGGGGTGCCCTGGCTACATAAAGGGGGCCCTGACTACCTAAAGGGGGGCCCTGACTAACTAAATGGGGCCCTGACTGCCTAATTACTAAAGGGGGCCCTGACTACCTACATACTAGCTAAAGGGGGCCCTGACTTCCTGCAACTAGCTAAGGGGGGGGGGGGGGGCTTAAACTTCCTGCACACTAGCTAGAGGGGGGGGGGGCCCTTTGACTTACTGCACACTAGCTAAAGGAGGCCCCTAACTGCCTGTATACTACTTAAAAGAGACCCCTAACTGCCTTGTATACTACTAAAGGACGCCTTAACTGCTTGTATACTACATAAGGAGACCCTAAGTCTGAAAACCCTAAAGGAGGCCTAATGCTTTATACTACTAAAGGGGGTCCCTAACTGCTTGAAGCCTATATAAAGGGGACCCTAACTACCTACAGCTTACCTAACTGGGGGAAACCACCTATCTACAGCGTAACTAATTAGGACTCACCAACCTACAGTCTACGTAACTGGAGTCCACCAACCTAACTGTAGACGATCTACTTTCCTAACTGGGGCCTGCTTATCTACCTGGGGGCTGTTTACCTACTCACCTGTGGCTAGGTACCCACCAGCCTACCTGGGGCTGGCCTACCAACTTATCAGCGGGGGTCTACCTACCTAATTAGGGCCTATCTAGTTACCTGGGGCCTTGCCTATTTGCCTACCTACCTAGGGTCTTGTCTACCTACCTGGTAATATAATTGAGAGGGCAGCAGTCCATAGTTGTAGCATTATCTCCAGGGGGTTAGTCCTCTCCCCACCTGCCAACCCCTTAGGATACTAGACCTCTAAGTTATGGCTTGTACCCGCTCTCCCATCCCTGGGCAGTTTGTACAGAGATGGGAATAGGTAAAGAGATGAAAAGTGAGGATTCTAAGATATTTGTGTGTAATTTCTGCAGGGATGAGTGGTGGCTGGGACAAGTCATCATGGCGGTGTGAAACAGATGGAGAAGAAAAGGGAATAAGAACGACTCATGAGAGAAGAGAATGACTCATCAGATAAGACATCTCCGGTGAGTCCCTGATTTCAGGGGTTATTTTACTTCTATATTGGATCGGTGCTGTATTCACTGTAACGTGATGTGACCTGATCTTGAGTCTGACCTCTATGTGGTCTCTATATTGCGGTGTTGTAGGTTATATCTGAGGTGGAGTCTGACCACTATGTGTTCCCATTGGCGTGGTTGTAGTTATACATCAGGGGGTTGTCTGACCTCTACGTGGTCTCTATATGGCAGTGTTGTAGGTTATACCTGAGCTGGTGTCTGAACTCTATGTGGTCTCTATATGGTGGCGTTGTAGGTTATACATGAGCTGGTGTCTGACCTCTATGTGGTCTCTATATGGCAGTGTTGTAGTTATACCTGAGCTGGTGTCTGACTCTATTTTGGTCTTATAGGCGGTGTTGTAGGTTATACCGAGCTGGTATCTGACCTCTATGTGGTCTCTATATGGTGGTATTTTTGGTTATACCTGAGCGGGGTGTCTGACCTCTATGTGGTCTCTAAAATGGCGTGTGTAGGTTATACCTGAGCTGGTGTCTGACCTCTATGTGGTCTTATATATGGCAGTGTTGTAGGTTATACCTGAGCTGGTGTCTGACCTCTATGTGGTCTCTATATGGTGGTGTTGTAGGTTATACCTGAGCTGGTGTCTGACCTCTATGTGGTCTCTATATGGCAGTGTTGTAGGTTATACCTGAGCTGGTGTCTGACCTCTCTGTGGTCTCTATATGGCGGTGTTGTAGGTGCGGGTATAGTGCCAGCGTACATGTGTCCCTAACTGTAAAAGTGAATGCACACCTGACCCAGTGATAGGAGTTAGACTTTTATTTTTTTGCTGGTGTTTATTTTAGAAGGTGGCGAGGTGCATGAGCGAGGGAAACGTGGAGGGGATATTGTATGTGGGTGGAGGGGGATATGGATGGAGCTACTTAGCCCTGTGTCTATGATATGTTAGACTGACAAATGTGTGACTCACTTGATCTTGTACTACACAATACAGTTCTGTTTTGCACACTGTATTATGTGGTAAAATGGACGCATTTATGTCCGAGAGGCCGGTAATATTTTCACGTACAGTAGGGTGGGTAGGTAGACAGGGCCTCCTCCATTAATCAAGTAGATAGACAGGCCTTCCCCCCATTAGTTTGGTAGGTAGACCCCCTCCCCAGTAAATAGGTAGGTAGACAGGGACTCCCTCATTAATTACGTAGACAGAGCTTCCTCCAGTAATTAGGTAGGTAGACAGGGTCTTTGCCCAGTAATTAGGTAGGTAGACAGGGTCTTTGCCCAGTAATTAGGTAGGTAGACAAGACCTCCACCAGCAATAAGGTAGATAGATAGGAGCCCCTATTGAAAAAAATAATAATAATAATAATAATACTAACCTGTCACCTTTTTCCCCCTCTTCTCTGAGTCCAGAGTGAGTGGTGTGACGTCATCATGCCACCTGCTCCAGGGTGCCACTTCCCCCGTCTACTAGACCGTAAGCCTATCCATAGGCTTACGGCCTAGTAGAGGCTGTGGAGCAGGCGGCACAATGACATCCTCACATTGTGCTACCTGCATCACAGCCTTCAGGGGGCAGAAAAGCCAGGATCAGAAGATCCCGGCTGTTCTGCCCAAGCCGCTGCCTGCACCATGCAGGCGACGGCTGTGATCTCTGTAATGCTTGGTCTATGTTACCCAGTGATGCAGCCCCCATGGCTCAGGGCTCCGGTTGCTAGTGCGACCGCTGCGGCCCCTGTAGCTGTGCCACAGGCCGGCGACGGAACTAGTGGCCCCAGGGGAGTCACCAGCCGGCGCAGTGGCCCAGGCCTGATCTAAAAGCTATTTTTGATGAACTAAAGGAAACCAAAAAAAAAAAAACTGGGTGGGCTAACACCAAACCCACAGTTCTAAGGGGCATAAGGGCCAACTAAAAAAACGTCTAGGTCAAAAAACAACTTTGTTCCCCTTTGCCCCCAACAGAGCGACCCTTTCTTTTATATAGTGCTCTCCAAAAATAAAAGGGGGGAGCTTGTTTGGTTGCTATGGGCAACATAGTGATTTTAACCTAGACAGTTTTCATAATGGGCCCTAATGGTCCCAAAAAAAGGGGGCGGTTTAAATAGCGCTTCTCCCTTACCGGGGTCCCCGGGGCCTCCTGTTAGTGCAAGGTTGAATTGTTGTTTAAAATCATTTTCTGAAATAAAGAAGCAATCGTCATTTTTTTAAAATAAAACCCGGTACATATAAATGCCCTTTCATAATATAGACGTTTTAAAACAATAGATGAAAATTTCTACGTTTCTGCATCGGACACAAAAGCACGTCACGCTTTTTTGTTGATCAAAACCCATGTTTTTTTCCAAATAGGGAAGACGTTAAATAAGGTTAGTTTGCCCTAAAGAAGTCTATGGCCCTGCCGATGTATCTGTTGGGGATACTTTTTAAGGTACCCCCAATGGATACCATTTTGGGTGATGAAGCTTTATGTAACCCCCCTTACGCCTTGACGTATGCATCGTCCCAGGTCTTTGGGGGGGTTCACGCCCCTGGATGTTGCTTCGCCTAGGATGGGGGCGAATTTTTAAAGCAGGTCCGGCGAGGGCGCGGGGGTGCTGTATATTACAGTGACATCCGCAGCGTGGGCCCCCGACCCAAAGATCGCTTGGGGGGGCCCGGGTTTTTAACCCCTTAAATTTATCGCGACCATGGGGGGTCGCAAAAAATAAGAGGAGCAGGGGAGATCGCCCTCCGGTCTCTGTCGGCGACCACGCAGATCGTGGGCGGCCCCGGCCTCGTGACTGAAGTTCCCATGGGAAACAGTGCACACAAAAAAGCTGTCTTTGTTTCCCTATTGAATGGAGTTTAAAAAGATCTCTCATTCAAAACCCCTTGGGAAAAAGTAAAAAAAATGTAAAAAAGTAAAAAAAAAGTGAAAAAAAAAGTAAAACAAACACGAAAAATAAAATAAAAAAACTTTAACCCCCCTTTTTCCCCTTTTTAAAAACGCCAATCCCCCCCAAAAAAGATCAAAAATAAAAAAGTCCCCATATTGGTACGCGATGGAAACATCTGCGCTTTAATTTTCAGTTAATGTACCCGTACGGTAAAACCCGAAAAAAAAAAAAAAAAAAACAATCACAAAATTTAAAGATTTTTGTTCACCCCCAGCACATAAAATGGTAAAAGTGATCAAAAACCCCTTTTAAATGCCAACTTTTTGTCCCAATTTAAAAACGTCATTCATCCCACAAAAAAAAGTCCTTACCGTTTGTATACGAAAAAATAAAAAAGTTTTGGCTTCAGGGGATAGCGATGCTAAATATTCGTATCTATCGACCCACAGAGTAAAGTAACTTTTTTGGATACTGCACAGTGAGGCTTTTAAAAAAAAAAAAAAAAAAACCCATTTAAAGGAGCGTTTTTTTTTCACTTCCCTTCCAAAAAAGGGATTTTAAAATGATCAAAAAGTCTTGTCCCCAAAAAAAAGTACTAAAAAAAAGTCACTCACCCCGCAAAAAAAAAAGAGTACTTTCCCCTACACAAAAAAAAAAAAAAGTTATGGCTCTCACATATGGGATGAAAAAAAATGTTTTTTCCTGTTTGAAAAAGTGTTTTTTATTTATAAAGCAGTAAAAAATAAAAAAAATTAAAAATTGGGGTATTGCTGAAATCGTCTAAACCTGCGAGTAAAGATAGATGTCATATCAATGAAAGGGACCGTTTAAAAAAAAATTTTAAAAAATAAAAAACACTCCGGATTGCTGTATTTTGCTCAAAAACGCCTCCAAAAACCTTAATAAAAAAGTAAACAAATGTTGTATGCACCCCATAATGGACCCAATAAATGATCAATTTTACCCCCCAAAAAACAAAGGCCCTAAACGCTCTGCACAAAGAAAAAAAAGTAATGATGTCAGAAAAGGACAAAAAAAAAACGCAATTTTTTTTTTAGACCCATTTCTATTTTGTGAAAATAATAAAACATAAAAAACTATATAAAATTTTACCCTTGTAAATTTACCGACCCCCCTAGAAAGTTTTCAATCATTTAATGCACGGGGAAGCTGTAAAAAATTGAAGCCCAAAAAACAATGGGGGAACCTGCCCCCCCCCCCCCCCCCATTTTCATGGCCCAATGCTAAAAAAACGATGGAAAAACTGTTGCCCAAAATGACAATCACCCCCGTAGGAAACCCTGAGGGGTGTTGAATCTAAAATGGGGGGACTTCTGGAAGATTTACCTGGTTTGGTTCTTTTGGGGCTTTTTTAAATGCGCATGGCCCCCAAAATCTCGTTCCCCAAAAGCCAAATAGCGTCCCTCCCTGTCGCCTGCCATGACCCAAACGAGTTTACACCCCACATGTGGGTATTGCCGAACTTGGAAGAAATTGCTTACAAAGTTTTGGGGGTTTTTTTTTCCAGGATTCCTTTAAAAAATTTAAACATTTTTAAAAAAAAATTGCAGATTTAATTGGGAAAAATTTTTTTTTTCATTTTCACACCCAATGCATAAAAAAATTGTGAATACCTGTGGGTCGATATACTCATGCCCCCCTGGATATATTCCTTAAGGGGTTTATTTCCAAAAGGCGTCTTTTTTTGGGGTGTTTTTTAAGTTTTAGCACCTTAGGGCCTCCCCAAACCTGAAATGGCGCCTAAATAAAATTGAAAAAAAGGGCCCCAGAGTCCGTAGGTGCCCCCTTTTTTGGGTTATGGTTGAGCCCAAAAAAATGCACTAGGACCCTTTTGGGATATTTCAAAAAAAAGGAGACCCGGGGGGGAAATTGTAAAAAATTGCATTTTCCTAGTCACATTAGTATTTTCCCCCCTGAAAAATGGATAAATTTGAAAATCTGCAAAATAGTGAAATTTTTAAAATTTTCCCCCCACTTTGCTTTTAAATTTTTGGGGAAATACCCAAAAGGGGTTTAAAAAACTTCCTAAACACGTTGTAAATACTGTAAAGGGGTCTCGTTTTTAGAAAGCCGTCATTTATGGGGGACCTAACATGCGGGGCCCCTCAAAGCCCTGTCAAAACTGGAATGGTCCTAAAAAAAATTTTTATTTAAAAATTTTTTGAAAAATTTGAGAAATTACTACTAAATTTCAAGCCCCTTTAAATTTATAAAAAAAGGGAAATTTAAAAATGATGCCCAACCCATAGTGGAAAATGGGAGATGTAGTTATAAAATATTTTGTGGGAATAATTTTTCTGCTTGCACGCAGAAAAATTTTGGAACTTTCAAAAAACCCCGATTTTTCTAAATTTTTATGAAATTTTGATTTTTTCACAAAAAACAAGGGTTTTTATGGATAAAAATTTTTCTTCTAACTTAAAGCAAAGGGGGTCCAAAAAAACAATTTTCTAAACACTGGAAGGTAAAAGTGTAAAAAATTATTTCACTAAAGGACACATGCCAATTTAAAAAATAGGGCTGTGTCAGGAAGGCCCAAAAGGCTGGGTCCTTAAGGGGGTTTAAAGGAGCTGAGTGGGGCAAAGCAGTTGGAAAATGTTATTATGTGGGTGGAGCATTTTGGGGGTATTTTTCCAGAGGTTGTTTGGGGTCATATGATGATCTATTAGGAGCCCTTTGGGGTGGCAGGTTGTTATGGATCATCTGTGAGTGGCATGCCATTTTTACTAGATAGATTATTAAATGGTCATTAATAGATTACTAGATAGATTGTTATGGGGTCATAGATAAATTACTAGATTATTATGGGGTTTTAGACAGATTACTAGATTATCATAGGGTCATAGATAGATTACTAGATTATTAGGGGGATAGATTCTTAAATTATGGGGGGTTTTTGTAGATTTAAAAGAAGATTATTAGGGGGGCATACATTCTAGGTAGATTATTTTGGGGGCTGATAGATTATTTTTATTTTTGGGGGAATAGGTAGTTACTAGTTTTTATGGGGTTTTTAGTTCTAGATGGATTATTATGGGGTCATAGATAATTACTAGATTATTATGGGTCATAGGGGAGATTACTACATTATTTTGGGGGCTTTTGATTTAATTAAAAATGGGGTAAGTTACTAGATTATTATGGGGTTTTAGATAGATTAATAGATAGATTATTATGGGGTCATACATTACTAGGTAGATTATTATGGGGTCATAGATAGATTACTGGTTTATTATGGGGTAATAGGTAGATTACTAGTTTATTATGGGGTCTTAGATTACTAGATGGATTATTATGGGGTCATAGATAAATTACTAGATTATTATGGGGTCATAGATAGATTACTACATTATGGGGTCTTAGATTACTAGATTATTATAGGGTCATAGATTACTAGATTATTATGGGGTTTTAGATAGATTAATAGATAGATTATTATGGGGTCATAGATTACTAAATAGAATTAATAGTCATAGATAGATTACTGGTTTATTATGGGGTAATAGGTAGATTACTAGTTTATTATGGGGTTTTAGATTACTAGATGGATTATTATGGGGTCATAGATAAATTACTAGATTATTATGGGGTCATAGGTAGATTACTAGATTATTATAGGGTCATAGATAGATTACTAGATTATTATGGGGTCATAGATTACTAGATTATTATGGGGTTTTAGATAGATTAATAGATAGATTATTATGGGGTCATAGAATTACTAACTAGATTTATTTGGGTCATAGATGATTACTGTTTATTATGGGGTAATAGGTAGATTACTAGTTTATTATGGGGTTTTAGATTACTAGATGGATTATTATGGGGGCATAGATAATTAGATTGTTATGGGGTCATACATAGATTACTAGATTATTATGGGGTAATAGATTACTAGATTATTATGGGGTCATACATAGATTCATAGATTATTATGGGGTTTTAAATAGATTAATAGATAGATTATTATGGGGTCATAGATTACTAAATAGATTATTATGGGGTCATAGATAGATTACTGGTTTATTATGGGGTAATAGGTAGATTACTAGTTTATTATGGGGTTTTAGATTACTAGATGGATTATTATGGGTCATAGATAAATTACAAGATTATTAATGGGGTCATAAGATAATTACTATAATAGGTAGATTACTAGATAATTATGGGGTCATAGATAACTAGATAGATTATTAAGGGCTCATATGTGCCTGATCTGATCATATGTGGCTGATCCGAGGCTGGTAGCTTGTCTGGATCATCTGTGGGTGGGTACCATCTCTCCAGGGGTATTGCTGGCAGTTGATAACAAAGTGATAGCAGGGTATGAGGTGCCACCAATGGGGCATTGATCCCAGGTCACTGAGCACAGATCTGCTGACTACAGGCGATGTGGAATGTGCCGGGGCAGTCGCTTCCTGGGCTACAAATGTCCCATTGCTGACAGTGAACGAGCAGGAAGACTGTTCAGGGTTGTCATGGTGACCGGCAGGGTGACAACAAAGCACAGCATGGACGGGATGGAGGAGTCGGGTAAGTAGTATGAGAGCCGGTAACTTGTCAGCCCAGTGCCTGCTCCCGGTGATATGGGTACACACCGCACCGGGGACACGCAGTGTGCAGGCAGCCGGATCTTGCTATAGCCTTCATAGCGCGGTATACTTCCGGACCCAACTTCCTAGAAGTATCCGGACCTCTCTATCTGCTGTGAGGGATTCAGAGGGCACCTCTCAGGGCTGTGCCAGGCAGCCAACCCTGCACATTCACACAGCCTGGCACAGTGCATGGAGTCGTATGTGCCAGGTAGCCAACCCAGCAGCATTCAACGTACAGCCTGGCACAGTGCATGAGTAGATGTGACAGGCAGCCAACTCTGCAACATTCCACAGCCTGGCACAGTGCTGATAGATGTGCCAGGTAGTCCACCCGTGCACTTCACACAGCCTGGCACATGCAATGGAGTAATGTGCCAGGTAGCCAACCCTGCACATTCACACAGCCTGGCACAGTGCATGGAGTAGATGTGCCAGGCAGCCAACCCTGCACATTCACAGCCTGGCACAGTGCATGGAGTAGATGTGCCAGCAGACAACCCTGCACATTCCACACACTCTGGCACAGTGCATGGAGTAGGATGTGCCAGGTAGCCAACCCCCTGCACATTCAAAGCCTGGCACAGTGCATGGAGTAGATATCCAGCAGCCAACCCTGCACATTCACACCCTGGCACAGTGCATGGTAGTAAAAGTGCCAGGCAGCCAACCCTGCACATTCACAGCCTGGCACAGTGCATGGAGTAGATATGCCAGGCAGCCAACCCTGCACATTCACACAGCCTGGCACAGTGCATGGAGTAGATGTGCCAGGCAGCCAACCCTGCACATTCACACAGCCTGGCACAGTGCATGGAGTAGATGTGCCAGGCAGCCAACCCTGCACATTCACACAGCCTGGCACAGTGCATGGAGTAGATGTGTCAGGCAGCCAACCCTGCACATTCACACAGCCTGGCACAGTGCATGGAGTAGATGTGCCAGGTAGCCAACCCTGCACATTCACAGCCTGGCACAGTGCATGGGGTAGATGTGCCAGGCAGCCAACCCTGCACATTCACACAGCCTGGCACAGTGCATGGAGTAGATGTGCCAGGCAGCCAACCCTGCACATTCACACAGCCTGGCACAGTGCATGGAGTAGATGTGCCAGGCAGCCAACCCTGCACATTCACAGCCTGGCACAGTGCATGGAGTAGATTGTCCAGGCAGCCAACCCCGCACAGTCTCTCTGCCTGGCTCAGCGCATGGAGTAGATGTGCCAGGCAGCCAACCCTGCACATTCACACACTCTGGCACAGTGCATGGAGTAGATGTGCCAGGCAGCCAACCCTGCACATTCACAGCCTGGCACAGTGCATGGAGTAGATGTGCCAGGCAGCCAACCCTGCACATTCACACAGCCTGGCACAGTGCATGGAGTAGATGTGCCAGGCAGCCAACCCTGCACATTCACAGCCTGGCACAGTGCATGGAGTAGATGTGCCAGGCAGCCAACCCTGCACATTCACACAGCCTGGCACAGTGCATGGAGTAGATGTGGTAACATATAAATGGCTCCTGTTGTTTTGTATTTTGACCATTTATTTATATATCTATTTGTTTTACACTTCAGTGCATAGAATTGCTTGTTTTATTGGTTTATATGGACCGAACAGATTGAGGGGCTAAATGTCCAGAATCAGAGATGTCTCTAATTGTAGATATTACAGCTGGAGCATATCCATCATTCCCAGTCCTGCTGCTGGTAATCACAGCCGCAGCTCCTGTGCAGCCATAGCAGTGCTGTACACCTACAGCCATGGGAGTTATTTAACCTCTATCTGTATCATGTAGTTATAGTTGAAACCAGAAGTGTACATACACTATATAAGAAGACACATATGCATGTTGTTCTCACTATCTGACATGAAATCAGAATAAACTTTACCCGTTTTAGGTCAATTAGGAACCAAAATTATTTATATTTGCCAAATGCAGAATCATGAGAGAGAAAGAATTTTTTAAGGCATTTTTATTACTTTCTGTAAAGTTAAAAGTTTATATACACTAGGATTACTATGCCTAAACATTTTGGGACAGACCATATGATGATGTCAGGTCTTTGGAAGCTTCTGATAGGTTTATTATCAACATCTGAGTTAATTAGAGACACATCTGTGGATGTATTTTTTAACACACATCAGAAACACACTGCTTCTGTGTGTAACATCATGGGAAAGTCTAAAGAAATCAGCCAAGGTATCAGGAAGAGAACTGTGGACTTGCACAAGGTGCCTTGTTCAGCTGTACAAACAATTATACACAAGTACAAACAAGATGGGAATGTCTAGTCATCATACCACTCAGGAAAGAGACGGGTTCTGTGTCTCAGAGATGAACGTGCTTTGGTCCGACATGTGCATATCAACTCAAGAAAAAAAGCAAAAGACCTTGTGAAGATGCTGGCGGAAACTGGTAAGATTGTGTCATTATGCACAGAGAAATGAATACTATATCAACATGGGCTGAAAAGCCACTCTGCCGGGAAGAAGCCATTACTCCAAAAGAAGCATATAAAAGCCAGATAAATGTTTGCAAATGCACACAAGAACAAAGACCTACATTTTTGGAGACATGTCCTGTGGTCTGACGAAACTAAAATTTAACTGTTTGTCCATAATGACCATCGTTACATTTGGAGGAAAAGGAATAAGCTTGGAAGCCTAAGAACACCATCCCAACTGTGAAACATGGCAGCATCATGTTGTTGGGTTGTTTTGCTGTAGGAGGGAGTGGTGCACTTCACAAAATAGATGAGGAAAGAAGATTATGTGGCAATACTGAAGCAACATCTCAAGACATCAGCCAGAAAGTTAAAGCTTGGGTGGAAATGGGTCTTCCAAATGGACAATGACCTGAAGCATACTGCCAAACTGGTTACAAAGTGGCTTAAGGATAACCAAGTCAGTGTTTTGGAGTGACCATCACAAAGCTCTGATCTCAATCCTATTGAAAATTTATGGGTAAAGCTGAAAAGGCAGGTGTGAGCAAGATGACCTGCAAGCATGGCCCGGTTACACCAGTTCTGTGAGGAGGAATGGGACAAAATTACTACCAACTATTGTGAGAAGCTTGTGTAAGGATATCCAAAACATTTCACCCAAGTCATACAGTTTAACACCAATGCTACCAAATACTAATGAAATGTATGTAAACTTTTGAATTTGCAGAAAGTAATAAAAATGCTTTTAAAAAATTCTCTCTCCCATTATTCTGGCATTTATAAATGGCAAATATAAATAATTTAGGTTCCTAATTGACCTAAAACGTGTAAGGTTTATTCTGATTTCATGTCAGATAGTGAGAAAAACATGCATATGTGTTTTTTTATATAGTATGTATAAACTTCTGATTTCAACTGTATATATGTAAGCCATGGTGAGGAAGGAGTTGAATAAACAGGTCAGACTAGGAGATAATTGCGGTCAGGGCTGCCATCAGAAATTTCAGGGCCCCCTACAGCCAAAGCGCCTGGGCCCCCTGTTAATCCCGCCCCCCCCTATCAATCCCATTGCCCCGCCCCCACCAAAACCACGCCCTGCAATCCAACCCCAGAAAAAAAAAAAGATGCAATTGTGCCATTGTCTTTGGATGGAGTTCTTGTTGAATTTTACAACATAGTTTATCTATATTGTGTGGGACAGCAAATATCACATGTCACCACGATATACTGACAAAACCAGCATACCAAGACCAATATAACCAGACAAAACACCAATTAATCCGCCATATATCACTATTATGGTGACTAATACCACTATAATGTTACGACTAAACCATATACTAAGCCGATATTAACCATAAACAACAAAATTTTACAAAGACAAAGTAATACCACAACATCATCAGCACATATCTCCACTATAAAGATGCAGAAATAATGCCACAATACTGTGAATGAATATAATCCCTTACAATAAACCCAATATAATCACCATTTCGGTTACCATATAGGGGGAATGCATGAAAACTGTCTAGGGCTAAATCTCACTTTGTTGCCCATTAGCAACCCAATCAGAGCCCTTAGCAAACCAATCAGAGCCCACAGCAACCAATCAGCGTTCCCAGCGTTATTTTTTTTAGAGCAGTATTTAAAACGAAAGTGGAGCTCTTATTGGTTTCTATGGGCAACAAAAAAAAGTCCTACATATAGACAGTTTTCCTACATGTGGCCCATAGTGGCAGATACAAGTGATTAAAAGTGCAGTTACATTTAGTGACCTCACAGGTGACATCTGACAAGTCATTCCTTCCCTTTTCTTCTCCATCCGGTTCCAGGCCACCATGAGGACTTCTCCCTGCAGAATTCACACACAAACACCTGGGACTCCTCACTTTATCATAATCCTACTGTTACCCACTCCTATTAACAAACTCCCAAACCATAGTGCCCCAAAATTGTAATAATTACCCCTTTGGTTCACTGGTCGTTAGTTTTTTTAGGGTCCCCTCGTAGGTAGGTAGCCAGGTAATAGGCCCCCTGTTGGTAAGAGAAACTTGGTGGGGGCCCCATGGGGGAAACTCGGGGGGCCCCCAAAAATTTTCCCACCCCCCCCCTGCTTGTGGGGTTCATTCAAGGGGCCTCCTCTCCTCAGCCCTGTGGGGCCCCCAAACCCAGGGACCTTTAAGGCCCCCTCAAGGCTCCTCAGATTTGGGGGGCCCACTCAAGGCTCCTGGGATTTGCGGGCCCCCAAATCTTAGGGCCTCGGGGGGCCCCCAAATCCCGGGGCCTTCAGTGGGGCCCCCAAATCCCTGGGGCCTTCATTTGGGGGCCCAAATCCCTGGGCCCCCCTGGGGCCCCCAAGCTCTGGGGCCCCAAACTATGGGCCCCCTTTACTTGGGCACCCAAACTCTGGGGCCTTAATTGCGGCCCCCAAATCTATGGGGTCTTCAAGGGGGCCCCAAATCCCTGGGGCCTTCACTGGGGCCCCCCCAAAACTTGGGGGCCTTTAGGGGCCCCCCCAAAACTTGGGGGCCTTCCCGGGCCCCCCCAAACTTGGGGCCCTTTACGGGGGCCCCAAATCCCTGGGGCCCTTTAGTGGGGCCCCAAAGCTCGGGGTTCATGGGGCCCCAAATCCTGGGGCCTTTCAGTGTGGGGCCCCCAAATCCCTGGGGGCCTTTATGGGGGCCCCCCAGGGTTTGGAAATGCCCCGCCCTAAAAAAAGGGGTAAATACTGTAAACTTAAACTATACTTGCAGCGCAGGCCCCCCTCCCCGACAGCCCAATTGAGTTATATGGTACAGAGAGCAGACCTGCGGTCTAATCTTGTACCATTACTGTGAAGCAAAGGGGGCGGGGCCCCGCCGCACAGCGGGCCCCCCTTTTCTACATTTTGGCCGGGGCCCCATAGGGAGTAGGGTTTCTCCCCCCTAATGGCGGCCCCTGATTTCGGGTAGGGGGGGTTTCTAATGGCAGTGCTTTCGTCAAATCCCACAACTCTGTGTGACTGGCAAAAGCCTGTCAACAAAACAAGACTTAAGCTAGGTTCACACAGCTTACAGTTTTGCAGTGAAGCAAGCACTTTTGTTACGGGAGAAACACACACTTGTATTTTTCATGTGTTTTTAAGCATATTTTCTTCATTTGATATGTCCTTTGGTGCGTATTTGATGGGTATTTTTGATGCATATTTTCCTATTTTTTTTACTAATAGGAACTTCATTGTATTTGATGTGTTAGGCAGGATTCACCTAACTTATTCTGCATGTTTTTTGATGTGAAGAATTCACTTTTTTTCGGTGTTTACACTTCGAAGTGCCCAAAAAAATGTGAAGTTTGAAGTAATAAGTGTGCATCAGGCACACAGCTGAATTTTTTGCACACGGATATGTTACGCGCTGCACAATGAGACGGGAGTGCAGGACCATTATCAAGGAGTAAATGCACCAAAAATTCATAAAATGCAATGAAGTTTTCCTGTACTGAAAAAACACATGAAAATAAAAAAAAAAACGCACCAAAAGACACATCAAATGCACATACAAATGCATGTAAAATCATGCTTACAAATATGCGTTTCAGCTCTGAAATAAGAGCTTGCTTCATTCCAAAATAATAAGTCATATGAACGTACCCTTAGGCATCAGAATACGCACAAACATAAGCGTCAACAAAATATATACAACATTTGGTGCGTTATTTGCATTGACTTTCCATTGTAAAATTAGGCATGTGAAACACACATTACGCACAAAAAATTAACATGCACTCCAGTTTTTTCACACATTGCTTAACCGATTAAATGATGCCCAAAAAAAACGATACCATGTGCACTAATGTGCATATACCATGTGCATATTTTGTGCATTTTACACATCACAATAAGGGTCAAAAAATGTTATGTGAAGCCAGCCATATGCATACTACACAAGCCCCATGCTTATTCGAACATATTGTCCTCAAATAACCCAATTAAAGGGGTTGTCCCGTCTCACACATTGATGATATATTGTTAGGATATTTCAGGAAGAAGCCCCCAAAAGTGTCTGTTTTGAACGGAGAGGTTGTCGGAGCTCTCTGATTGATTTCATTTGGCGTTCTGAGAACAGCCATTCATACCTATCTGTTGGGACCAGCACCTTTCACACATTGATGGCATATCCTAATGTGCTATCAATGTGTGAGATTGGACAACCCCTTTTAGCCATAGTTGCCAATTTTTGAAAATGAAAAAGCAGGAGACCGTAGATGGCGGCGCGCGTAGCGCGCTGCGGCAAAAATTTCCATGGACAAAGCCCATCTTGTTGGGGATGCCACGCCCCTTCAAAAAGCCACACCCACTCCACCTAACTGCATAACGGCTTTTGGAAGAAAGCCAGGTAGATGCCCCTTTTAGCCAGGTAGTACCCCCCATAACCAGGTAGTTGCCCCTATTCAGGCCGTTAGATGCCCCCTTTTAGCCAAGTAGATGCCCCCTCTGTTAGCCAGGTAGAGCCAAATTTGTAGCCAGGTAGATGCCCCCCTTTGTTAGCCAGGTAGGGGCCCCCTTTGTTAGCCAGGTAGGTGCCCCCATTTTTAGCCAGGTAGGTGCCCCCATTGTTAGCCAGGTAGTGCCACCATTGTTAGCCAGGTAGTGCCCCATTGTTGCCAGGTAGTGCCCCATCTGTTAGCCAGGTAGTGCCCCCATTGTTTGCCAGTAGTGCCCCCATTGGTTCCAGGTAGTGCCCCCATTGGTTGCCAGGTAGTGCCCCCATTGTTTGCCAGGTAGTGCCCCCATTGTTTGCCAGGTATGGCCCCATGGTTTGCCAGTAGTGCCCCCTCTGTTGTCAGGTAGATGTCCCCCTCTGTTGTCAGGTAGATGTCCCCTCTGTTGCCAGGTAGTGCCCCCTCTGTTGCCAGGTAGTGCCCCATCTGTTAGCCGGGTGTGCCCCCATCTGTTTGCCAGGTAGATGTCCCCTCTGTTGCCAGGTTGTGCCCCCTCTGTTAGCCAGGTAGTGCCCCATCTGTTTGCCAGTTAGTGCCCCATCTGTTAGCCAAGTAGTGCCCCCATCTGTTAGCCAGGTAGTGCCCCCTTTGTTGCCCGGGTAGTGCCCCCTCTGTTGCCAGGAAGTGCCCCCATTGTTGCCAGGTAGTGCCCCCAAATGTTGCCAGGTAGTGGCCCCCTCTGTGCCAGGTAGTGCCCCTATCTTTTAGCCAGGTAGTGCACCCTTTTTTTGCCAGGTAGTGCCCCCTCTGTTGGCCAGGTAGATGTCCCCCTCGGTTGCCAGGTAGTGCCCCCTTGTTGCCAGGTAGTGCCCCATCTGTTAGCCAGGTAGTGCCCCCATCTGTTAGCCAGGTAGTGCCCACTTTGTTGCCAGGTAGTGCCCCCTCTTTTTGCCAGGTAGTGCCCCCTTTGTTGCCAGGTAGTGCCCCCATTGTTGCCAGGTGATCCCCCCATTGTTGCCAGGTAGTTGCCCTCTCTGTTAGCCAGGTAGAGCCCCCTAAAGCTAAAAAAAATAAAATAATAAAGTCCACTTCCCTTTCCCAGGCTCCTGCAGCGCGGCCAGCTCCTGCCCGATCTCTTCAGCGGCGCAGGGGGAAGTTGAGAGGGACCGCGCGTCCCCCCCTGCAGCCGGCGCGTCACTTCCCCCGCGCCGCTGACCTGTATGTGCGGCGCACACACCGGGGCCGTACATACAGGGGGAGGAGAGCGATCCCCTCCTGCCTCCTCCCCGCACAGTGAACGCGGGCGGGTTAGCGGCCGCTGCGGCCGCTTCACCCACCTGTAGTGCGGTCCGGCAGCGCAAGAGTAGCGCACCACGCTACATCTTTTCGCCGCGGTAATTTAAAGGACCCCCGCCGCCTGCAGGGGGCGGGAGGAAAGCCAAAACTCCCCGGGGGGCGGGGGGGGTCCCCCAAAAGCGGAACCCCCCGCCCAAAAAAGGGAGAATTGGCATGTATGCTTTTAGCCCAGGTTTTAACAGGGTTATTTTCTTTCCATGTAGGGCCGTGTTCACACGGCTTATCCACGGCGGATTTTTTGCGCCGTATTGGCGCACAAATCCGCCGTGAATACGGGGCGGGCCGGGGGGGGGGCCGGAGGGGGCGGCGGGGGCGCCGCTCCCGCCCCATAGACAAAGGGATGTTTTTACGGCGCGGCCGCGGGCCCTAAATAATGTGCATGTCACTTTCTCCCCCCGCGGCGGATTTGCCGACGGGGAGGAGCGACGGATTCCACTGTTCTTATGAAGCAGTGGATTACCGTAATGACTCCGACGGATTGGGCCTATTGAAGCGCAAATCCGGCGCGGAATACGGCGCCAATCCGTCGGCAAATAAGCCGTGTGAACGGGGCCTAAAGCTGTGTAAAACAAATTACTTGTAGATTATTTCTATGGGCTTGAGAAACATATTTTACTACTAAACTGTGTATCTGTAGTGGGTCTGATACTTTTGTTTTTCAGGAGGGCCACTTTACCCCAAACTAATACTGAGAGTAGGACAAGAGGAACAATCTAAATCTATGGAGAAAACACCTGACACTGAGTAAGAAATACTGCTTACTGCATTGTTATCCTAACCTAACTATACACTGTTTCCTATTTTTTGTCCACCCTGTTTATGGCAAAAATACCATCACAAATACAAATATGTAGTGATGCTTAAAAGTTTGTGAACTCTTCAGAATTTTTTACATTTTTGCCTACACTTGACCTAAAACTACATCAGATTTTCACAACAGTAAATCCAGAGAAGCAAATCAAACATACTAAAATATGAGACTTGGTCATTTATTTAAGGATCCCAAATCTCATATCTGAAAGTGACAAAAGTATGTGAGCCCGTGCTTTCAGTATCTGGCATGACTACCTTGTGCAGCAATAACTGCATCCAAACTTTTTCAGTAATTGCTGAGGAGTTTTAGCCCACTCCTCCACACAAAACAGCTTCAACTCTGTTATATTGGTGGGTTTCCTATGTGTACCTGCTAGCCTCAGGTTCTTTTACAACATTTCTATTGGATTAAGGTCAGGACTTTGACTTGACCGTTCCAAAACTTTAACTTTATTCTTTAACCATTGTTTGGAAGAACAACTAGTGTGCTTAGGGTTGTTGTCTAGCTACATGACCATGTTCTCTTGAGACTCAGTTCACACACTGATGTCTTGACATTTTCTGTTATAATTTGCTGGTATAGTTCAGAATTCATTGTTCCACAATGATGGCAAGCCGTCCTGGCCCATATGCAGCAATACAGGCCCTGCTGTTACCACCATGTTTCACAGATGGTATGAGTTTTTTTTTGCTGGAATCCAATGTTTTCCATTCTCCAAGAATAATCCTTCTCTTTTCCACCCAAAATTTTGATCTTACCCGTTCACAAAATATTGTTCCAATAGCCTTCTGGCTTCTCCTGTTGATCTTTAGCAAACCCTACAGTAGACAAGTAGCAATATTCTTTTGTTGCAGAGCATCAGCTTTTTCCTTCATGGAAAATCCTGCCATTCACACCATTGTTGTTCAGTGTTTACATGCCGTTTTTGGGTCCGTGTTGGATTCGAAAATTGGATCCAAAAACGCTGCAGCAATCGGATCCAAAACAGATCCAATACGTATCCAACATGCAGCAGCATGTTTGGATACGTGTTGGATGCAGCAGGATCGCACCTTATAGTTTATTATAGGGCTCCTGCTGCACCTTTCGGACCAAGAATTGACATGACAATCCTTGGAACAGATCTAAAAGACGGAGTGAGGCACGCATCAGCAATCACTCGTGTGCACATCGATGCATGTTTCTAATAAAAAGCAATGTAAATCACATTGCTATTTGTTAGCTGCGTGTCTGGGTCCTTTGGGGCCCGACAGACACGTATCGAAAAGCGTCTGTAAACAATAAATAAATTAACCAAATTTTAAATTTTTGTCTCCTTTGTTTGATTTGGTTCCCTTTATCTACTTTTAGGACTGTGTGAAAATCTGTTGTAGTTTTAGGTTAAATTTATTTAGAAATATAGAGCATTCTGAATTGTTCACAAACTTTCAAGCATCACTTTACATTTGTTCTTACCCTTTGAAATGGTCCGGTTATGGCATGTCCCCACGGCATGGTTTTTCGGCCGGTTTTTCAGGCGGTTTGCGGTTTTGCAGACCGCCTGAAAGAACGGCCGAAAATTAGCACAATTGTGCTCTATGGAAAACCCGTGCAGCAGTCCCCAATGCACGGTTTTTCCGGCCGGCGGTTTTTCAAACCGCCGGCCACCCGAAAAACATTGTGCTTGCACAATCTTCCGTCCGGTTTTCGGACGGATCTGTGAAAGCCAATGTGAAGGGGAAGGGCTCATCGCGGAGAAAAGCTGTGCCCCCCCCCCCCGGGTGTGTGTACAGCACACAAACCGGACAAATACCAGTTGGATAAACCGACCAGTATTTGTCCCTTGCCTTGGGCACGCAGCCTTAAATGTAATGAGCGGCCTTTGATGGTGTCATAGGCAACAATTGAGACCCACATAATGTCAGATTTCTCACTGATTTTAGAAAGGATACATACAAATACATCAGTATATGCAGTGTCGGACTGGCCCACCGGAGGATCCTCCAATGGGCCCCTGTTCCAACACAGCAAGGCCCACTCCCACAAGGAGCAGGGCCAGGCCCCACTGTCCTTAGCGTTCACAGGCATGTCTGTGCGGGCGCTTAGCGGAGCAGAGCGCAACCAGTGCTTGCTCTGCTATCCTTCCTAGTATGTCTAAGGCCCTGGTGTGAAGATATTATTCAGTCACTATGTGGTGGTGCTATGAGGTCATGATGTTGTGGTATTATTCAGTCACTATGTGGTAATAATATGTGGTGGTATTATTTAGTCACTATGTGGTGGTGATATGTGGTCATGGTGTGGTGGTATTATTCAGTCACTATGTGGTGATTATATGTGGTCAAGGTGTAATGGTATTATTCAGTCACTATGTGGTGGTGATACGTGGTCATTGTGTGGAGGTATTTTTCAGTCACTATGTGGTGGTGATATGTGGTCATGATGATTCAGAAGCCCCATCTTAATTACAGGTTCGTGTGATAACGTCATCACACCAGACTGTATAAACTGAAAAGAGACTGAGTGGAGGCAACATTCAGGTGGCGGAGACAGGGTGGGCCCTAAAATCAACTCCTCTGGTGAGGCGTAGGCATCCCAGTCCGACACTGAGTATATGTAACCTGTTTTTAAAATGATAAAATATTGCCCACAACTAAAGATGACAACCACAATGTACAGATCACTTTCCTTGTAATCATTTTCCTTGTACTGAATTCCAGTAATTGAGAGAACAAATACGCGCAGCTACTTTCCTGCTAATCACTACTTCAACCAAGTATCATGACTCAATTATTTCAATGACCAGAATGAAGGAAAGGCGATGTGCTAATTATAACTCTCTGCACTCTTCCTAGATCCTGAGCCATGCAGAAAGTAGGGACATAAACAAAACTATTAGCAGCAATTTATGTGACTATTCACTGCACTGAATACAGAAATACCACTTTTACTTAAAATAAGTTTTTTCCTGGAAACTTCAAGGTCGACCTTATGAGATCCCTGCTTAAAGAACATTTATATGTGCAGATGATACTGTATGTAGCCATCTGTTACTACTTGTACACTTAAACTAATTGGACATTGATGAACAAGTTGGTGAAAATAAGACCCATTATACAGTTGCTATGAGACCTTGAGTTCTTCTAGGATTCACTGCTTAAACCATGAGCTGCACTGGACTTTACTTTTATACCTTGTTTAACAAAGCTTATACCACTTTGTGATATTGTGCATGGCATAAATAAATGCCCATATTGCATGTTGCTCTAATGCTAAAGATGCCATCTTTAGATTGTCATTTACAGCCTCTGTGAACTCCAGCATCACAATTATCATATTTTACCTTAAAGGGGTTTTGCCACGATCTCATTTCATACCTCCTGCATCCAGCTCTTCAGCTCTGTGTGCTCAGGAGACGGCGTGTGTGATTTGTTTGAATTGCATATCATGTGACCCTACAGGATGACATCACCAGGCCTTTCCTCTCTCTAGTCAAAGAAATGTCTGTTTATGTATATAACTGTAAGTAGCTACAGTGTAGCTCAGAGGTAAAACTTTTGCCTCACAGCACACGGGTCCTCAGTTCAAATCCCTGCAGAAACCAAACCTGTGGATTTTATTTATCTTTATCAATGCACACACCTGATTGAGGTTTCTTTTTGTTATTTATTTGCACTGTTTGACTAATTACTAAGGAGTACAGAGGACAGGAATAGAATGACAGCACCTGGGTTTTGAACACTCAGTGGCTGCCTGAGAGGAGAGGTGATGTCTGAGCATGTGCGACCAGGACTGAGGAGCTCACAGCCCTGGTCCTAGCCCCTGGAGACAAGCTGTAAACAAGAGATCACTAAAGGAGCAGCGAAAACAAAAATGGTGTAGTATTTTTAATAATGATGAATGGTGAAAATGTTTGTTATTTAATTTACAAACTTCCCAAGTCAATTTTACTTTGTGGCAAAACCCCTTTAAAAGCAGCAGTTTATGCTACCCTATCTGAGAACAGGATGTGATAGAGGTTGAGAAGCTGAGCTCTGTGATATATAGGTTTATATGATTTGGAGCAGGATTTCTAAGTAAAAAGCAGATAAAAAATAACTAAAAGAGAAAGTGAGAGTCCAGTTTACCAGCCACAATAGTGATTGACAGCTTACACAGTATATGTACAGAGCAAACTGTCAATCACTGTATGTGGCCGGGTAAACATACAGTGACATATTCACACATACCTACATATACAGATGTTCCTTTATATGTACAATCATACACAGACTATTTACCAGATTTTCTGTAGCTCTGAGCCTATTCTGAGAAACAGATAAATAAGCAACTAATTTTTTATGTATTTGTTGGAATAGGCTTATGTATATGTGTATATATATTGTAAGGCAGTTACTGGGAAAGTCATAGAAGGTGTATTTTCCATCAAAGTTTCTAAGCTATACTGTGTGCAGTAGCTTAATCAGTAGGTAAAGCTGCGACGTGAGGTTTAAACCCGACATTTGACGTAAATCTAGGTCATAATGTCCCTAAGAGGCTACGTTTGCTCTGCAGTCCTGCTACATATGCAGCGGGTGCTGGCTGCTAGTTTCAGATGACACCCACCAGTAACAGCAGGTAATGGAGCTGGCTCTGTTTCCTGATGTTAAACCCTTTAGATGCCGGGTCAATCGGTTAACATGGCGGCTGGAAGCCTTGTGAGCCTCCATCCTTTTGGCTTCCATCACCACCATGTTTCCTGTTTTACATCTTCCTGCCCCAGACAGGAAGTAGTTAAACAGGCGTCTTTGTTTACCTTTCTGTATTGTTTATTCAATGCAGACAGGTGTACCTATGATCCTACATCCTATTGGTTAAGTACCCTAGGTGGACTCAAAGTACAAGTGAATAAAAAAAATGTTTAAAAGTATAAAAAAAAAATTAAAATTAAAAGTTTAAATCACATCTTTTTGCCATTCTACAAATAAAAAAAAGAAATAATAAAAAAGTTACACATAATTGGTATTGCTGCATCTGTTAAAGTCCGATCTATCAAAATATATATACAGGCCGTCCCGGGGTTACAAATGGGATAGGGACTGTAGGTTTGTTCTTAAGTTGAATTTGTATGTATGTCGGAACAGGTATATTTATTAAATGTAACTCCAGCACAAAAGGTTTTTTTTTTCATTTTTGGAGAGTGCAGGGAAGATTTTTTTCATTTGTTTTGCTGTCTATGCCCCTGTTAAGAAGATTTCACCTCATGTGCTGCTGTGGCATGCTGGAACTTGTCGTTCCACAACTACTCTCTGCTGTGGAACATGAAACTACAAGTGCCAGAATTCCCTATAAGTCTCCCTTTGTAACTATGGGACAGATATAAGTTAGAACGGTGTAAGTCGGGGACTGTCTGTATTTAAAAAAAGAGCCATAAGTTTTTTTTATTTTTCCATGCACATAGACCTATGAGGTCTTTTATTTTGCAAGACAAGATGTACTTTCTAATGGTGTCATTAACCACACCATAGAATATACCAGGAAACCGCAAAAAATTCTAAGTATTTTCCCCGTTTTTGCAGGGGTTTTGTTTTTACAGCATTACATTTTCTGTATAAATGATGTGTTTTTAGTATTTTGTAGGCACCATTCCGGCAGTACTAAACATGTAGGGTTTTCCTTATCTATTAGTACTGTAAAAATCCAAACATTTTCCATTTTTTAAATTCTGAAGTGTACTGTTTATTGGTTTCATTTTAGGAATTTTTTTAGGGAACGTGAAATGATCTAAAAACCGCAATTTTTGCATTTAGATTTTTTTTCTACAGTTATCAGTGTACTGGAAAAATTAGGTTATATTTAAATAGATTGAACTTTTACGGACGCAGTGATACCAATTATTATAAAATGGCAAAAGGGTGGTGATTTAAACTTTTAGGGCCACATATATGAAAACTGTCTTGGTCTAAGACTTTCTTTGTAGCCCATAGCAACCAATCAGAGTTCCCCTTACATTTCATCTAGTGCTCTGAAAGATTGAACTGGGCGCTCTGATTGGTTGCTTTGGACAACAAAGAAAGTCTTAGACCAAGACAGTTTTCATACATGTCCCCTTACATATTTTTTTTAAATATTTTTAAACATTTTTTTTTTCTTACATTGAGTACCCCTAGGGTACTTGACCATTTGGGAGTGCGATTGTTAGTACGCCCTTTTGCATATTCTAAACAATGCAGAAGGGTGAACAAAGATGGTGGAAGTGATAAAATGGCAGACATGGTGGGGATGGAAGCCTTCGCAAGGCTTCTAGCTGCCATGTTATCTGATCTGCACCACGCGATCTTGCCGCAGGGGGTGTAATCGAAGTGAGAGACAATGAGCAGCACCCTTTCTCATTCATTCAGATGCCGCAACCGCCATGCCGTCTGAAGGGTTAAACAGCAGGGAACGGAGCCGGCTCTGTTCCCTGCTGTTACTGCCGGTTGTCAGCTGCAATTAGCAGCTGACACTTGCCTTCGATGTAGTGGGAATCCTGAGTAATCCCGTTACATAGAACCTTACTGGTGCCATGACGTATGGATATGTCATGTATCGGTAAGGGATTAAAAGCCTGTCTGTAACACTGGACTTTGCTCTGACTCGAGCAGATCAACACAATATATACATATAGAAGCCCATATGTATATATGGCACCGCCAAAAAACAACAACCAAGAACCACCTATCCTCCTTAAAACAACAAAATTTATTGAAAAAGAATAATAAAATATATACTAAACACAATTACATAAACAATGTGTAGCTAAAAAGGTGACATGCTAAGGACACAAAACTATCATCCAGGTACCCACATGCTAAATAATAGTACAAAAAGTATGAATGCCATAAACCAGGGGTCCTCAAACTTTTTAGACCGGGGGCCAGTTCACGGTCCCTCAGACCATCGGAGGGCCGGAAATTATTTTTTAAAAAAAGTTTTACTTTGTGGGTCGATACAATTAAAAGTGATCCCCAATTTATTATTGAATTTAGGTCCCCCCAGGTCTGTAGGTGATTAGGCCCACAGGTCTGTAGGTAGATTTAGGGGCCCCCAGCAGGTCTGTATGTAGATTAAAGGGCCCCCAGCAGGTCTGTAGTAGTTTTAGGGCCCCCAGCCGGTCTGTAGTAGAATTAGGCCCCCAGCAGACGTAGGTAGAATTAGGCCCCCCAGCAGACGTGGGTAGAATTAGGCCCACAACGTAGTAGAATTAGGCCCCCCAGCAGACATAGGTAAATTAGGCCCCAAGCAGGCGTAGAGATAATTAAAAATAAAAAGTGACATCACTCACTTACCTGGCTCCTCGCCGCTACCCCGCTGCTCCTGGGCTTCTTCTTCGGGCGGCGTGACGTCCCCAGGCCGCGCCGCAGCGTGATGACGCTGACACCACCCGTGCTGTCGACTCTGGTGAGGCGCCTCCTTCCGCGCCTCACCAGAGTACTCTGCAGAGCGGAGAGCCCCTGCTCTCCCGCAGAAGCATCGATCTGTATGTGGCGTCCGGCGGACGCACATACAGTTAGTCCCGGCGCCGCTGCCATCACGATCGCTAAGGTCCTAAGTCGGTAAACCCTCGGGGATTGACTTTGGACCCTAACGATCGGCGGCGGGGGGACGACTGTGGGGGGGGGACACTCTTCAGTGGGACGGGAGGTGCCTGAGGGCGGACACTTACAATATTTTGGGGGGTGTCTCTGAGGGCAGAGGGCGGACATTCTGCGTAACATTGCACAGTGTCCGCCCTCTGCACTCACAGACCCCCTCCCATATATTGTAAGTGTCCGCCCTCAGGCACCTCCCCTTTCGCTGCAAGAGTCCACCCCCCGAAGCTGGCCCCTGCTTGTCGCCCGGCTCGCAGTGGTTTTCATATTTCCTGTCACCGCCCACGGCACCTCCCATCTGTGGAGGTGCTGTGGCCGGTGACAAGTGATGTGAGGCAGTGCGCCCGCAGGGGCCAGAGCGCACAGTAACTCAGAGGACTGCGGCTCTGCCGCTGCCACCACCGGTGCCGCAGGTGGCAGCGGCGGGCCGGATAAAAATCCTCGGCGGGCCGCATGCGGCCCGCAGGCCGTAGTTTGGGGACCCCTGCCATAAACCATACATCATATTAATAATAACAATTAAAGCATACAGACCCAGAGATAGCACCAAACAGCCCCAACGTATGTTTCCTCTAACCCTTGGCTTCGTCAGGGGGTAATGAGACCCAACCCACAACTTCCTTATAAATAACACTAGCCCAATAGAGATACATAAATGTAATTTGAGACCGTTACCTCGCATTTAAAAACAAAGAAAAGAACCAATCACGCCACTACTCAACACGCTTGGTGTATCGCGCACCCGGTGCGACGCCTGCATCCGGCGCAGAACAACAAGCGTCATTGAAAGGGGCGTGCGTATACTAAGCACATGAGCCGGGGCGGCGTCAGTACCCAGCACAAGCGCACTAGATTTAAACCAACCAAAAATGGTGGCGCCCATGTATGGAGACACAAAAGAAAATTCAACTGCATCTCATGTAACTATGTAACATATAGCGAGGGAACGGAACCAAAAACAAATGAAATAAAACTATGCCACTGCCTTAAACAAGTACTAAATAATAATGAATAAAGTGCCATGAAGTGCATACATAATATATAATTATATATATATATATAATATATATAATATAATAATATATATTATAAAATTTATATAATTAATATAATTGAACTTCTACTAATAAATTTAGAATTGGACTATAACACTACCTAACCATTATTATAAACATTAATCGAATAAAGTGCAAACAAAGTGCATACATGAGTATATACACATATACAGATTAAAAAGTGACCAGATAAAGTGCAAAAAAGTGCATATATTATAATACATTTAAAAAATATATATTAAAAAAAAATATCTAAGTGAATAACTACATACAAAATACATAATACAACCCAAATTGTGATTATACAAAATATCACTACAAAAAAAATAAAAAATAACAACAACTTGGCCAAAGAAAACAGTCCTTGAGGAACAAATAGGTCTTTTCTTCCAGAAATCAATCTTCAAGAGAATCTTGATCTGTAAACTTCCATCTTGAATAATCAAAGATTTCAGAAGATAAACCAATCAGACCCACATATAAACCTCAAAAAAGAAGTAAAAATGGGTTAAGAACATCAACAATAACAAAAAATAAAAATAACTATATGTATCAACACTTATACATACAAACAAACAATGAACATACAAGTGTAAAAATACACACAAAATTAAAAAATATATTGAAAAAACAGAGGATAAGATTACAGAAAGGGTGCAAAACTAATGGCCTCTTTGAGCCCATTAGGAGCGGTGGTCCCCAGGTCATAAATCCAACGCACCTCACGTTGTGCCAAAATCCTTTTCCAACTACCACCTCTCTTACTAAACAAAACACGATCAATCCCAACAAATCTAAGACCCGCCGGATCACAATTATGAAACTGTTTAAAGGGGTTTTGCCAGGACGTGCCTTATCTGCTAAGAAGCAAATGTAAACAAGCCATGGAGCTGAAGAGAGAGAGACACAGACAGCCAGAGCACAGAGCTGCATAAGGGATCGTGCCTTGAAAGCTTCTTCAGCTCCCTCTCAGCAGATAAGAAGTGTGCTCTGCGCAAGCCCGGCCAGCAGCTCTTGTCACTCTGCCTGGTCATATCTAGTGCAAGCTTTAAGTATCTAAGGGCAGGTAAGGTAGCCTGTAGCTCTCTCAGGCTGCACTTTTTGTAATCACATATTTAGAAAAGTGATTAAAAACCCATTTTGGAGGATCCCACGTCAACATTACATCGTGGCAAAACCCCTTTAAAGTGTTTAGGAATTGTCTTAAGGTTACAAAGATCTGACTCACTTTTAGCAGCTTCAATCCCCAACACATGTTCCCAAATCCGTTTCTTGAAAGGTCTTGTCATCTCTACATATTTCAAACCGCAGGGACATTGTGCCAAATAAATAACTCCAACTGTAGTACAATTAATGGAGTATGTGATTTGATATTTCTTATCTCCTGTTTGATTAGAGAACATGTTCGTGTTCTCCACATTTTGACATGCCACACATTTGCCACATTTTGAACAAACCCATCTGGGACCCTTCGATCCAAAACATGTTTCTGGTTGAACACCATTATAATGACTCCGTACAAGCATATCCTTAATATTTTTGGAACGTCTGTATGTGATCGATGGGAAAGGTGGAAGGTATTGTGATAAAACAGGATCCATGGTTAAGATGTCCCAATATTTCGCCAATGACTGACGCATGTCATTCCAACGAGAGTGATAGGTTGAAATAAATCTCACTTGATGTTTAGAATCATTCTGATTTTTCTCTTTTTCAATAAGAAGTTGAGTTCTTTCCTTCTCTCTTGCTCTGTTTAATCTGTTTTGAATCCACTTATCTTTATAGCCTCTCTCTTTGATCTAGTTGACAATTCTTCAGATCTTTTTTCAAAAGTGTCTTCATCTGAACATACACGTTTCAGTCTCAAGAACTGACCTACTGGAATGTTCTCCAAAAGTTTTAGTGGGTGTGATAAACTGGCATGCAAAAGTGAATTTACTGCAGTTTTCTTGCAAAAAAGATCTGAACGAACCAAACCCATCTCATCCACTTCAAACATAATATCCAGAAAGTCCATTTTCGTTCTCCCATATCTGTAGGGGAATTTCATATTGACCTCATTCGTATTAAGAGAGACCATAAATTCTTCAAGTTCTGATACCAAACCATGCCAAATCATAATGACGTGGTCAATGTACCTATTCGAAGATTGGACCTTCTCTACCAACGGCAAAGGGTCGGTGAGAAAAATCTTTCTCTCCCACCAACCTAAAAATAAGTTCGCATACGTCGGCGCACAACAAGCCCCCAGGGCGGTTCCTTGAGATTGGAGGTACCAGGATTCCCTACAGAAAAAAAAAAATTGTGAGTTAAAACAAACCCCCGGCCTTTCAACACAAAATCACATAAATTGTGATCCAAGTTCGATGCTGATAGAAAAAATCGAACAGCTTCTAACCCATCCGAATGTTTTATGGAGGTTTTATGGACGCTTGTTGTTCCGTGCCGGATGCAGGCGTCGCACCGGGCGCGCGATACACCAAGCGTGTTGAGTGTGGTGTGATTTTGGCAGAATCTGTTTTTGTTTTCTTTGCACCTATCATTTATTTTGTTTGTTCTTTGTTGGCGTTTTTTTTATATGTATTTATGGGGTATACATGTATGTGTGTGGTATATATATTTAGATATATATATATATTAAAAATATATAATATTTTATAATATATATATATATTGTGAGCCGCAACCACTCTGGGATCATAGCAAAAGTCCCGCTTGACAGAGACTCAGACAGGTTTTTAGTCTAAATACGGTTGCTCCGTATTTTATTGGCACAGGTGCAATCAAGACAATGGCAACAGGTGAAAAAACGTAAACTAAAACAAATGAAATCAACTCCTGCTCGTCTGAGCACTGGCTAATACAGAGGTAGTTATCCTCACTACACCCTAAAACCACCCATGGCTGTATGGGAGATCTTGTCTCTCTCCAGTCCGCAACCTCTCAGGTTAAAAGCTCTTTTTCTTGGGTAACAGCCACCCCTAGTACGCTGACTTATATAAGGCAGCCAAACTCGGACTGGAACCTGGGGAGCAGTCACCTACCCAACACTTTGACTGCTCCCGATAAGAGCCGTCCCGGAGTAAGCTGTTTTCCAACAGCTATACTAGCTGTTAAACATGTGCCAACTACATATCGCAGCTGACCACAGAAACAGTGGCTCTTACCTCACCAAGGCCAGTACCTTGGTGACACGTAACTGCCACCTACCAGTGGCGGGACCATGCGACTTTCTTCTCCTTTGAAGTCGCTTGCCATCCGTTTATCATTGTGCATGCAGAAACCTGGCGGAATATATACACCATTGCAGACTTTTCCAGCTGCCATCTTACAATATATATATGTGTGTGTATAAAATATTGTGAGACCTCACTTACTTTCAGTCGCCCTCCTGGACTGTCCCGAGAGTCTTTAGCTCTCAGATCGCCTCTCTAGTAAACGAATTAGTGGCACACTGGCAAAGGCTGTATTTTTAAAACTGTCCTCAGCCAGCTTTATTCAGGCACATCAAATAAATCTACAAAAACGAAACAAAATCCTCGGCCGTCTAGTCACTACACATAAGTATAGACCCTTTCTATCAGTGGCCACGGCCTATCACCAAGCACCACAAAACACTTTTACCAAGTCTCCTGCCGGGTTCTGGCTTCTCTTAAGCCTTTGAGGGCCAGAGCCTCTCTCCTGCTCCACTACCAAGTAGCAGACCACACCCCCTGGACACCTGCAGTACCAGGCTTTTTATAGTCCTTCAGGGACCTGCACAAAACTGTCCTGGAACACGGGGCACCCACCTAACACTTTGCCCTCTCCCGATAAGGAGCCGACATGGAAATGGCTGAAACAACCAGACTACTTTACACCGCTACCAACTGCTTACTGTGGCTGACAACATACATGGCTGGCTCCTACTCCACGAAGGCCAGCTAACCTTGGTGGCGTGTCGCTTGCAGGTATCCTTCTCTGCTCCAACTAGTGGCAGAAACATGCAACTGCCTGAAGTTGCTCTGCCACATATATATACACACACACACACACACACACACACACAGCGGGTTGTAAAAATATTCATAAAAGTAGCCACAAATTTAAATGTGGTTTATTGATATTTTATGTGATAGAACAACACAATGTAGCAAGTACTTTTGAAGTGTAGACAGATAATATGTACTTTTCCAAATGTTTGCAAATTGAAAAACTGAAAAGTGTGGCGTGCATCTGTATTCATCCCTTTGTACTCTGATGCTCCTAAATAAAATCCAGTGTTACAAATTGTCTTTAGAAGTTACCTAATTAGTAAATAAAGTCCATCTTTATGTAATCTATTCTCAGTTTAACTACATTTTTTGTGAAGGCCTCAGACGTTTGTTAAAGAACGTTAGTGAACAACCAGCATCATGAAAAGGAACACACCAGACAGCTCAGAAATAAAGTTGTGACAAAGTGTATTGCAGGGTTAGGTTTTTCAAAAATAGCCCAAGCTCTGAACATCTCACGGAACAATCCATAAAAGGAAGGAGCTTGGCACAACTGCTCAGCTATCAACTGCTCAGCCATCCACCTAAAGTGACTTCCCAGACAAGGAGAGCACTAATTAACCAAGAGGCGCAGGGTCACTCTGGAAGAGCTACAGAGATCCATAGCTCAGGTGGGAGAATCTGTCTTTAGGACAACTATTAGTCATGTGCTCCACGGATCTGGCATTTACGGAAGATTGGCAAGAAGAAAGCCGTTTTTGAAAGCAAACCATAAAAAGTCCTGTTTGCAGAAATATATGTAGGGGAAACAGTAAGCATTTGGAAAGAGGTGCTCTTGTCAGATCAGATGAGACCAAAATTGAACTTTTAGGCCTAAATGCTAAATGCTATGTGTGGAGGAAAGCCAACACTGTACATCACCCTGAACACACCATCCCCACCATGAAGCATGGTGTTGGTAGCATCATGCTGTGTGGAGGCTTTCCTTCAGCAGGGGCTGGGAAGCTGGTTAGATTTAAAATTGGTTTTGCCACAAAGTAAAATTGACATGTGAAGCTTGCAAAATAAATAATAAACGTTTTCATCATTAATAAAAATTCTGTACCATTTTTTTTTTCTGCTATCTTAGTGATCCATAGTCTACAGCTTGTCTCCAGGGGACGCCACCAGTGACGAGAGCTCCTCTGTCTTGCCACACATGCTCACACATCACCTTTCCTCTCAGGCAGCTTCTGTCAGCCTCTTCCCTGCTTGGTAATCACACTCATTGCTGAGCAAGTGTTCACTCCTAGGTGCTGTCATTCTACTCCTGTACTTAGTAATAAGTCAAACATTGCAAAGAAAAAAAGGAAAAAGAAACCTCAATCAGGTTTGCACATTAAGACAGAAAAAAATCCACATATTTGGCTGTTGCAGGGATTTTAACCTTTCACCCCAATGTTGGAAGGCAGAAGTGCTAACCTCTAATCTATATTGTAGCTACTCACAGCTCTTTACATAAACAGACCTTTGTTTGACGAGAGTGAGCACACTGTGAAGAAAGGCATGGTGATGTCAAGCCTGCTAGATCACATGATAGGCAGTTCAAACAAATCATACATGCCCCCTTTTGAGCACACTGAAAGCTGAAGCAGGACAAAGCAGGAATGAAATGCCTTAATGGTAAAACCCCTTTAATGGGACGATTGATGTAGCTAAATACAGGGCAATCCTGGAGGGTTGATTTATACAGTGGGGTTTTTTACGCCTATTTTGGGGTGTACTGTGCACCAAATACGCTCCTACAAAGAAATGACATGTAAATTCTTTGAGGCATTTTACGTGCAGATAATCATAAAGTAGAGGAGGCAGAAATCTGCCTCGGGCAGTCCGCAACATTTATTTGTTGAAAGTTCACTGCAAAAGACTTGAGACTATGGTGTAGGTTCACCTTCCAGCAGGACAACAACCCTAAACATTCAGCCAAAGCTTCAATGGAATGGTTTAAATCAAAGCCTATTCATGTATTAAAATGGCCCAGTCAAAGTTCTAATCTAAACACCATTGACAATCTGTGCCAGGACTTGAAAATTGCTGTTCACAAACATTTGCCAGCCAATCTGACTGAGCGAGAGTTATTTTGCAAGGAAAAATGGACACAAATTCCAGCCTCTATATGTGCAAAGCTGACTTAGACATACCCCAATAGACCTGCAGCTGTCATTGCAGCTAAGAGGTGGTCCTACAAAGTATTGACTAAAGGGACAGATTACTAATACACACAACAATTTGCAAAAATATGGAAAAGCGCGTAACATTTTCTTTACACTTCACAAATACTTGCTACTTTGTGTATCAATAAAATACATTTAAGTTTGTGGCTGTAACATTTAAAACTGAGGAAAAGTTCAAGGTGTATAAAGACTTTTATAAATACCACTCACTGTGTGTATGTACATATGTATGTACAGTATATGCACATGTATATACTGATATGTAGCAACATGCCTATCTACAAAAGCGCTGCGCTGAAGTATAACCTAAACCCACATAAAATGGTCAAAACTGCATGCATAAACAAAAGTAATGAAATTACATATACAGTGGGGGAAAGTAGTCAGCCACCAATTGTGCAAGTTCTCCCACTTAAAAAGATGAGAGAGGCCTGTAATTGATATCAACTATGAGAGACAAAATGAGAAAACAAATCCAGAAAATCACATTGTCTGATTTGGGAAAGAATTTTTTTTGCTAATTATGGTGGAAAATAAGTATTTGGTCAATAAAAAAAAGTTCATCTCAATACTTTGGGAAAATATCCTTTGCTGGGGAAAGGGGCAGAGGGCAAACGTTCTCTGTAAGTCTTCACAAGGTTGGCACACACTGTTGCTGGTATGTTGGTTCTTTCGTCCATGCAGATCTCCTCTAGAGCAATGATGTTTTGGGGCTGTCACTGGGCAACATGGACTTTCAACTCCCTCCAAAGGTTTTCTGTGGGGTTGAGATCTGGAGACTGGCTAGTCCACTACAGGACCTTGAAATGCTTCTTATGAAGCCACTCCTTCGTTGCCCTGGCGGTGTGCTTGGGATCATTGTCATGCTGAAAGACCCAACCACGTTTCATCTTCAATGCCCTTGCTGATGGAAGGAGGTTTGCACTCAAAAGCTCACGATACATGGCCCCATTCATTCTTTCATGTACACAGATCAGTCATCCTGGTCCCTTGGCAGAAACAGCCCCAAAGCATGATGTTGCCACCCCCATGCTTCACAGTAGGTATGGTGTTCTTTGGATGCAACTCAGCATTCTCTCGCTCTTAAATAACACGACGAGTTTCTACCAAACAGTTCTACTTTGATTTAGTCTGACAATATGACATTCTCCCAATACTCTTCTGGATCATCCAAATGTTCTCTGGCATACTTCAGACGGGCCCGGAATGTAACTGGCTTAGGAGGGGGACCGTCTGGCACTGCAGAGTCTGAGCCCCCTGGCAGCGTAGTGTGTTTACTAATGGTAGCCTTTGTTACGTTGGTCCCAGCTCTCTGCAAGTCATTCACTAGGTCCCCCGTGTGGTTCTGGGATTTTGTGCTCACCATTCTTGTGATCATTTTGACCCCACGGGGTGAGATCTTGCGTGGAGCCCCAAATGGAGGGAGATTGTCAGTGGTTTTTGTATGTCTTTTCCCTTTTCTAATTATTGCTCCCACAGTTGATTTCTTCATACCAAGCTGCTTGCCTATTGCAGATTCAGTCTTCCCAGCCTGGTGCAGGGCTACAATTTTGTTTCTGGTGTCCTTCAACAGCTCTTTGGTGTTCGGGCCCTAGTGCAGGTTTGGAGTGTGACTGTTGAGGTTGTGGACAGGTGTCTTGTATACTGATAACAGTTCAAAAAGGTGTTTATTACTACAGGTAATGAGTGGAGGGACAAAGGAGCCTCTTTAAAGAAGAAGAATTTACAGGTCTGTGAGAGCCAGAAATCTTTCTTGTTTGTAGGTGACCAAATACTTATTTTCCACCATAATTTGCCAAAAATTATTTCCAAATCAGACAGTGTGATTTTCTGGATTTGTTTTCTCATTTTGTCTCTTCTAGTTGAGTTCGACCTATGATGTCAATTACAGGCCTCTCTCATCTTTTTAAGTGTGAGAACTTGCACAATTGGTGGCTGACTAAATACTTTTTTCCCCACTGTACATGAAATCATAATCATACCAACCTGCAGTATAACGATAATATATTTTATATTGCACAGAGAATTCCACATAAAATGTTGTAATTGTGTATGTTTTTCATATTCCACCCCACAAACAAATTTTCTCTTGTTTTCCAGAATATTACATAGTACGCAAACAACAAGTCCTCATATATGTCTGTGTAATCGAAAAAAAATAATTTAACGTTATGGCTCTTGGACAGCAGGGAGGAAAAATGAACACAACATAAACAAAAATTGCTGCTGTGGAAAGGGGTTAAAAAACATATAGAGAATATAGATCAAGTATGTAGTGTGTGTATGAGGCCTATAGACATTTCTTTACTCTTCTGAAACATATTCATGCTGTATTTTAGCTCTAGTGAAGAAACAAGCCACTCAATCCTGAAACAAGGGAACGACCCTGAAAAAAAGGGTAAGTTATCATTTTCTTTGACCATTGGAATTCTCAGTAGGGTTTTCCAGCTTGAAGCGGAATCTTCTTTTATTTGCTTATGGTCTAAATTAACAAATGTGCTCATATTCATCTTTTGAATCTGACTACAGCAGCGTTAAATCTTACTGCTTCCATGGTTCTTCATCATTCTCTGTTTGCACTGGTGCAGCAATGAATACTGACAATAACTGGCTGCAGCTATCATGCGTAATTTATACTGATCTGGTGACACTGTAACTGTATGGGTGTAGTCCATTTTGGACAGGGGAACCAGGACCACCAGCGCTGAATTGTTAGGGATTTTAATGTTGTATGTAGAATTAGTTATTTTACGCCATAAGCAATTTTACAAAGTACTGTATAAAGAAAATGGTGATTATAAAGTTGGTTTTTTTAAAGTGGGTTCAGATATTGAGCTTTCTCTTTAATGAAACTGAGAGAAGAAAGATTTCGTAACGCACTGTCACACCTGAACTGTTTTTCGGATGGAAGTAAATGTTAATGGTAGCATTCATGCAGGAAATCTGCTCTGTGTCATACAGTCTAAGCAAAAGCCATATCTTATGTGTTCTGACATGTTGTTACAGTTCCACTAATTTCAGTAGAGATGCTGAGCGATATGGGAATACCAGAACTAAAAGCAAAAGTTGTATAACACTGCTAGAATGCAACAGACATTTGTTCTAGTGATTGGTGAGGGTCACAACTTATGGTCCCTGATTACTGTAATCTGCTGGATGTAGCTACAGTGGGTGCAGATAAAGCTGTTATATACTGACATCAGTTCCTGTGGGGGGTCTAAGGTATGTCCTTCAGTATTATTAATAGCACACGCTGGGTAGGGGGCACCGTTACGGATTCTGCATTGTGGGACAGGAGCCAAGTTACTCCTTTGACTTTAAATGCCATCATATATAGTTTACTGTCCTTATGGCTGTTTGTGTATGAAATGTAAAAAGCCTTCTTAAAGAGGTGTTCCCATTTTGCACTTTAATAGCATATCAAGAGGACATGCCATCAAAGTGCAGAAGGTGTGGGTCCGATCTCTGGGATCCGCACCCATCTCAAGTACGAGCCCCATAAAGTCTCAACATAGAATGGAGAGTTTGGCTGTACTCGGAACGCCTTTAGAACAGAATAAAGGGCAACTGGTTTTCCATTCTGATCTGACACTTTCCCAAAGGTGAGACCCGCACCTATCTCGCTTTAATGGGATGTCCTATCGAGATGCCATTAAAGTGCAAGATGGGAACACCCTTTACTTGATAACTTTAGAATTAAGGTGACTACCCAATCATTGTAATGTGAAGAAATGTTTTGCTTTAGTTATTTTGTATTTAATTTAACTCCAAGTTCTTTTCTCTGCTATTCATGTCTAAGGATCCATCCACACAACATGCAACTTCCGTCGGATTTAAACATGGATTTGGGTTTTAAAAAACCTACGACTGTAAACCATCCTCAATTGAAAATTCGAGTTGTAGTCAACACGACGATTTTCTTGAGGTCGGATTTCAAAAACATCACTTTTAAAAAAATACTTAGAACATGTTCAATAATCCGCCGTACTCCAGGTCAAAAAATATGTCCTAAATGCTTCCATGTCTGACCTGCATCCAAAACCCCATAGAGATGAATGAGACTCCAGAAAAAAGACACCTAAAAATCCACTTAAAATACTTGTTGAAAACTGCGTCATCCAACGGGGCTTTCAACGTTAGAATCCGACGAGGATTTCAGCATTGTCATCTAGACGTACCCTAATAGTAACTCTAGAATTGTGCTAGTTTTATGTAGTGCATTGTGGGGGTTCAGATTAAAGGTGCAGCAGAGTAAAGCTTAACCTCTGTCTGTGTTCAAGGGTAAAAAACTTGCATCACGTCTGTTCTCAAAAACTTTCTAATGTATCTTTATTGGAGTCAGAGCTCCAAATTCTCCCTTTGATTAGTCATTGAGTTCAATGATAAAATTTTAGTTGTTACAGCTGCCACTAGAGGAAGTTTACTGAAGACATATTTACACAGCCCTACATTAATTTCAGTGATGAACCTGTTAACAGTAAACTGCTAAGAAATGAATCATGCTTTAAATAGTACTTTTTTGGCACATGTATTAGGTTTAAACGACAAGCATTTAAAATTGCTTAGTTTTTTTAATTCTTTTTGAAGATGAGATTATCAAAGCATCTACTTTGATTGCCACAATTGGAGTCAGAAAGGTATCTTTCCACTAGCATGGGGAAATTGGCATCCTCCTCATAAAGGTTTTACCTTCCTTTGGACCAAACCTGTAGGATTATAGGTTGGATTCGACAGACTTGTGTTTTTCGTATCTGTACATATTTCTGTACTTACTTACTACATAGCTATGTAAACAATGGGTGGTATTGGAATCACACAATATTAACCACTTAAGGACCCGGTGTTTTTTTTTTTGTTGACACGTTCGTTTTTCCCTCCTCGTCTTTCCAGAGCCATAACTTTTTTATTTTTCCACCTACATAGACACATGAGGGCTTTTATTTTGCGGGACAAGATGTGCTTTCAAATGGTGTTATTCACTATACTATAGAATATACTGGGAAACCGCAAAAAAATTCCAAGTGGGAACAAAATGTGAAAAAAAAACAAATTTCTGCCATGTTTGCGGGGGTTTTGCTTTTAAGGCGTTCAATCTATCGGTCAATACAATGTGTTTTTCTGAAATTCTACAGGTTGATACGCATCCGGCAATACCAAACATGTAGGGTTTCCGTTATGTTTTGGTACCGTAAAAAAATTCCAAACTTTCTCTATTTATGAAATTTGCGGCGCGGCGCCAGTTTGTGCGACCAGTAACTTTTTTGTACTAACACCTACGTACGTCAGTGATTGCATTTTTTGTAGGCTGAAGTGTACTTTTTATCGCTAGCATTTTGGAATGGATGCGACTTTTTTGATCACTTTTATTCCATTTTTTAAGTGACATAAAATGATCAAAAAACGCATTTTTGGCGTTTGGAATTTTTTTTCTTCTACGGTGTTCGGTGCAGGGGATAAATGATGTTATATTTTTATAATCTGACTTTTTCGGACGCGGCGATACCAAATATGTGTAACTTTTTTATTATTTTATTGTTTTTATTTTTAAAATGGGAAAAGGGTATGATTATAACTTTTAATACTTTTTTTTTTACTGTAAAACTTTATTTATTTTTTTACTTTAACATTGAGGCCACCTATGGTACATGACCACTAGGTGGCGCAATTGTCAATACAGTCTAATGCATTGCATAGGCAATGCATTAGACTGTACCAAGATGGCGGTTTCCCCACTTCCTGTCTGCGGACGGAAGTGGGGCAAACCAGGACATGGAAGTGACAGGCGCTTTCCCAAGGCTCCCCACTTCTATGTCCGGGTGTCAGATCGTTGCAGCTATGCTGCGACGGTGCCGATCACCCTCAAGATCGGTGCGGGGCACCGATCGTCATTCATTCAGACGCCGCGGCCATCTTTGCCGCGGTGTCTGATGGGTTAAACAGCGCGGGCGACGCTGCCCGTTCGCGCTATAACGGCCGGGTGTTAGCGGCGATTAGCCACTAACACCCGGTGGCTGTGCGCGGAGCGATCCCCCTGCAAAGCCTCTTAGTGGCCCTGGGACGTACACATACGCCCAGGGTCATTGACGGGTTAATACAGGAAGTCCCTGACTTACAACGTTCTGACTTACATCTGTCCCCTAGTTACAAACAGAGACTTATGTAATATGCTGGCACATGCAGTTCCACAGCAGATAGTAGCTGTGGAACTACAAGTTGCAGCATGCCATGGCAGCACATGAGGTGAAAATGAGGTTTCTTAACAGGGCCACAGACAGCAAAACAAATGTAAAAACCCTCCCCTGTACTATCTGAAACAAAAAAAAAACCTTTTGTGCTGGAGTTAAATTTAATAAATATGCCTGTTCCGACTTACATACAATTTCAACTTAAAGAGAACCTGTCACATAGGTTATGCCCCCCTTGTTGAGGACAGCACAAGCCAGTGTCACGCCTGCTATTCCCAGCGCTGTGCCCTTTATTCTGTAAGATGCAGCAGTTTTAGAGCATTTACCCCTTAAATCGTATTCATAAGCAGGTGTTAGCTCCACCCACAAAAGGCTAGCCCCGCCCACTGACAGTTATTCACATGTTTCTACCTATTCAAAGTAATAGGTTTGTCAGTTGAGGTGGGCGGAGCTAGCTAGCCTCAAGTGGGCGGGGCTTGAAAAACTGACACTCTGAAGGACTCTTCTGGCTGAAAACTGCAGATTTGAACATTAAATACACAAAAACTACAGCATCTTACAGAATAAGGGACATAGCGCTGGAAACAGCAAGTCTGACACTACCTTGTTCTGTCCTCAGCCAGGGGGGCAAAAACTATGTGACAGGTTCTCTTTAAGAACAAACCTACAGGCCCTATCCCGTTGGTAACCCGGGGACTGCCTGTATATCCTGGAATCTCTTTACAGAAAATAAAGGATTGCCCATAGTGAGGTCCAGCATGCGCTATCCTTTGTTCACCAATATTTGCCATGTCACTTCTTTGCAGACGCCCACAAAATTACGTTCATAAAATACGCAGTGTGTGATTGACACCGCGTATTTTACATTCAAGTCCATAGCAACTGTATTGCACATTGTTTTGACCATATTTCTGCACGTATTTCGGCAAAATTACGCCTGAGATATGTGCAAAAATAACACCCAAAAGACACTGTGTGAACATACCCAGAAGAGCTGATCTGTTTACATTCTGCTGGTTTCATTATTATTTATTTAGAGTTTCATTCTGGATAAAGCTCTTAGTGAAACATGCTTAAAGGGGTTATCCACTTTATATTGTTTTTATTTATTATGTCTATAGTAGAAAGTCAAACAATTTTCTAATATACATGTGTTAAAAATTCTACTACGGTGCCTCTTTGTACCAATTTAGTAGACCATCTAGAAAAAAATGGTATAACCCACATACCTGTCCATATCAATAGGTGCCACGGAATAGCTATATGGACAGTGCAGTTATGTGACCACCACACTCATTTCATGTGACCCCTGATATCCAGGTAACGGTAGTTAATTCAGGAGAAGAACCTCAGCACTTTTACTACTTTCAACAGCGTCTTATGTCTGTCGGTGTCTGTGGAGGAGCCATCTTTGTGCTTTATCAACCCGTTAACGGCCGCCCACTATGTTTTGACAGGGGGCAGTGCTTGTCTGCAGGAGGCACACGCCATGTTTACTTCATAAGAGTATAGAATCATACAACCTAGTAAATTGAAAGTCGCTTTGAACTGAGAGGAGCATATGTAAGGGAGATGGGTAGGCGCTGTACAACTCAGCTGTTACTTGGAAATTATTTTTAACTTGTCGTGATACTATGATAGAATACCCATTTATATAGTGTTATATAGTTAAAAAAAGGTGTCAGTCTGTCAAGTTTAAACTTTTTATGCTAACAAACCTCAATTGAGCCAAAGCAAGGCAAAAACCAGTCTTTAAATGGCCCAATTCACCATAAAGTGAGAATATTTCCTTCCTGACCCCTTCTGGCAATGGACAATGCTTTGGTTACCATTCTGCATTGATTCTAGTTAGTGTTGAGTGATTACGTTGGCCATCGACATCGGTCGATGGTCGATAGTCGACCATCATCGACAAGATAGTCGATGGTCGATGATAGATTATGATCGATGACCATTAAAGTCTATGGGAGAGGAGCAACAACACCTTCATTCTTACACCCAAACAGGGCTGGAGAAGCTGGAATTAACATCCACAACAGTCAAATGGATACCTGCTACATCTTAGGCAACACACTTAGGTTATAAAAGCCACAGAAAAAACCTCACACACCATTCACTATCCCTGTCTTGCACCACAGCATGACCCTTAAACCTGCATGACCCACAAATTAAAAAGTTCCAGAAGGCAGTATGATTTGAACCATCATTTTACTTGAACTGGACATTGAATATACCTGTCCTGGGCCACAGAATGAGCCCCAAACCTGCATGACCCCCACATTTAAAAAGTGTCGGAAAAAGGAGTCTTTCAACACCAAATTTTAGTTGAACTGGACTTGTCTATACCTGTCCTGTACCACAGTAGACCATTAAACTGTCTGACCCACAGTTTAAAAAAGTCCCGGGAAAAAAGGGAGTCTTTCAACCACCATTTTAGTTTCACTGGACTTTGACCATACCTGTCCTGGGCCACAGCATGAGCCCCAAACCTGCATGACCCCAGAATAAAAAGTGCCGGAAAAAGGATCTTTAAAACAACTTTTTAGTTCACTGGACATTGACTATACCTGTCCTGAACCGCAGAATGACCATTAAACCTGTCTGACCCCCAAAATTTAAAAAGTGCCGGGAAAAGATCTTTGAACCAACCATTTTAGTTTCACGGGACATTGACTATACCTGTCCTGGCCACAGCATGAGCCCCAAACCTGCATGACCCCAGATTAAAAAGTGCCTGAAAAAGGAGTCTTTCAACCACCATTTTAGTTTCACTGGACATAATTACTGTCCCTGCCCCTGGGTAGCGCTTGCCCCTCCGTATGCCCAAATTTGGGAAATACTGGTGGTTAACGCTTCTGTTCCACCAGTCCCCCTTTTTCCCTTGGCATTTTTTTTTCTCATTTTACTCAACGTGCTGGAGGAAATTGTCTCTGTTCTTTGTTCTCTGTCCGTGCTCCATACTCCATGTCCTCTGAATAACCTACATCGGGTCAAATCTTCCTGTACCTCCCTTGTACAATTCAGAGGAATTTTTTTACCACAATTTTGTACATGCAAGTTTTTAGTAGTTTAATTCTAGAAAACACATTTTAAAATAGGATGGAATCCCACCATGTCTTTGTTTCTCTTTTTTAATTGTATTAAATGGGTTGTTTCAATACAGGGATTGATAGCTATGTTAAAGAATCTTGCAAAAAAACAAGTCATTTGCAATAGTGTCCATTAACAGTGTCCTACTTATTCCCTGTTTCTGACAGCACCATCACCCTTGAGCCACTTTTGACAATTGTAAAGAACAAATGTCTGTTAGAAACAACATTTTTTTTATAATGGGACCTGTAGTATAGCTGCATGTCACACAAAATGCCCCCAAAAATTAAAAGCATGACCCTTGAGCCATTTTGGAGAATTGTGAAGAACAAATGTCTGTTAGAAACAACATTTTTTTTATAATGGGGACCTTAGTATAGCTCATGTCACAGCAAAATGCCCCCAAAAATTCAAAGCATGACCTAGAGCCATTTGGACAATTGTGAAGAACAAATGTCTGTTAGAAACAAAAACATTTTATAATAGGACCTGTATATAGCTGAAATGTCACAGCAAAATGCCCCAAAAATTCAAAGCATGACCCTTGAGCCACTTTGGACAATTGTGAAGAACAAATGTCTGTTAGAAACAACATTTTTTTTATAATAGGACCTGTAGTATTGCTGCCTTTTCAAAGCAGCATGACCCAAAAAATTATAAAAATGACTTCTCAGCCCACTTTTAAAATTGTGAGGGAGAAATGCCATTTAGAAGCCACATTTCTGTTCCAAAGGACCATGTTTAAATTGCTGTATCTCACAGCAACATGACCCCAAAAAAATTATAAATATGACTCTTCCAGCCACTATTAAAAAAATTGTGAGGGAGAAATGCCATTTAAAAAACCCACATTTTCTGTTCCAAAGGACCATGTTTAAATTGCTGTATCTCACAGCAAAAATGACCCCAAAAAATTATAAATATGACTCTCAGCCACTATTAAAAAATTGTTGAGGAGAAATGCCACTTAAAACCACATTTCTGTTCCAAAGGACCAATAATTATACTGTATCTCACAGCAACATGACTCAAAACCATTGACAATGCGAAAACTTCTAAAGATAAATTTGGTAAATGGAATACGGTGTTGTCATAAAACCCTTTTGCTGTCTTTTACAGTCTCCTCACGACAAAACCAGCAAAATGAACTGTTGGGTAAAGAGAATAAAAATTGCAGTAAGAAATGATCATTTTAAAAAACATTTTCAAGAGGACCTTTTTCTGTTTGAAGAGGAATGTGAAGTAGACCGGCAACTAATCGGTGACCTCGGCAATTGGGGCCACAACATCATCAGAGATCCATGCCTGATTCATCTGGATGAAAGTCAAACAATCCACATTATCTGTGGAAATCCGGGATGCGTTAGTCTGTAATGACTCCTCCAGCTGTGCTGAAGGTCCGCTCAGATATGACGCTGGCTGCTGGGCTAGAAAAACAACTCTATGGCGTGGCAAGCGAGCCCGGGCCATTCGTCCATTTTAGATACCCAGAAGTCTTTTGGGCCCGGGAACACATACAAAACATGGGGTTTTGAGACGCAGATAGTCGGCACCATGATCTTAAAAAGCTGGTCTCTGTATGTTGGATGTGTGCCCTGCATTGCATGCGTTGGTGAGGGGTAAAATAAAGATTGCCAGAGGTCACTCATTAGGCTTCTGCCCCCTTGCCTGCTGCTGCTGCTGCTCCCAAATAGGGGCTAATTGGCACTCTACTGCTGTCACGTCGCTGATGTTTTTTTCCCACCGTGACTTTTGGGGGAACGTGAAGCAGACGCAACAGTGTCTCCAGTTGATCCCAAACAGCAAGGTCTCCATTTCCTGCATTTTTCTCTCTATTTGGGTGGGTGGGAAAGGGAAAATGCTGAGTTTTGTTTTAAACCGGGATCCAGGAGGGTGGCCACCCAGTAACTGTTGTTCATTTTTATGGCCTTAATGCAAGATCATTTTGGGAAATGGAGCATCCAAGCACTCATGTGAGAGATGGAGCCTTGATTTTCCCAAGCCTCTGGGTCGAGGGGCAAAAAGCAAACTGATCTTCCTCATCTTCCTCCTCCACCTCAAATTCGCGCCAACCCTCTTTCCAAGGCAGGGACGTCGGTAACGTCGGTGTCTAGGAATACCTCCCCTCCTCCCCTTCCTCCGGCACAGCATCAACACAGCCCTGGCTTGCCTGAGATGATGCACCCTGAGAGCTGAGGCGCCGCCTTGCACTAGCCCTGGACCCCGAACCACTGCCAAATGAAGACCGATGAAATTGTGAAACTGTCTGGCCTTGTGGATTTGACGGAGAGAAAGGCTCAGTGTCCGCATCTGTCTGTCTCCTCCTCCGTTTGCTGGTGGACCTGTTGTTTCCCGAGTGTCCAACGATCATTCCAGAACTAAATCACCACAATGCTCATGCTGACAAGGGCAAATTTTCCGCACTTTACCATTTTGGTGGCTTCTTTAAAAACTGGCAAGGATGGTGCAGAGCTCTTTCACCTGCCTCCACTCTCGGGGGCTCAACACCCTGAGGTCCGCACCCGCTGCTTGTCAGGGCCCTGTGTCACTTCCACTGCGTAATGGCATTGCGCTGCTGCCACAATCGCTGGGGCCCTGTGGGGGGTGGAATTCCAGCGTGTTGCCACGTCAACAATGAGACGGTTGACGGGGAGGCCGAGCTGACGCAGCCAGGTGGGACGAAGCAGGGTGCGAACGGTGGAAGTGCGAACTTAGACTTCGAGCCTCCTCAGCAGGCAGTCCAGACCCGGGTAGCTCTTTAGAAAATTTTTGGGCAACAAGGTTCATGACATGTGCCAGGGAAGGATGTGCTCCAGCCTACCGATCTTAAGGGCGGCCAGCAGATTTCGCCTGGGATCGCACACCACCTTCCCTGGCAAAGGCTCTTGTCACCAGCCAACGCCGGTCTCGTTGCGGAGAGCCGTCAACAGCTCCGGGCCTGTTGTGGACGGTCTCCAAGACAGATTAATTTTAACACGGCCTGGTTTCTCTGGGCACGTGGGTGCCACCAGAGGACCTTGGGAAAAGAACCCTGCACCATCCCGGCGGTTTTGAAGAGCGTGCGCCGAGCCGCAGAGCCACACTCACACCCAGACACAACCACCCAGCTCACCCAGTGAGCTGTCCACAGAGACATAGCGGCCTTGGCCGTGCTTTCTATCCATGTTCGGTGGTCAGAGGGACTTTTCCGGCCACAATTTCAGAAAAACGCGCTTGAAATTTTAGATGACACGTGACTGGCCAGGGCAGGGACGGCTTTTCTGGGAAAGAAATGCCTGCTCGGCACCCATCTGTGTCCACCAGACGGAATGGCAACATTTCCAAGGCCAAAAGCTTGGCAATGCCGACATTCAGGCTTTTGGCTTTGGGATGGTTTGGGTTAAAGTGTTTCTTCTGCTCCCAAACCTGGAAGACAGAAGGCTGGCTGCTAGACTGTGCCCCTGTAACGGCATGCAGGTCATCAAACTGGCGGGAGGGGAAGGGGTAGGATGGTCTCTGGTGGTGCTGGTGGTACTCCGGGACGGTGGGAGGCTGAAGCGGAGGGTGATCCCTGATTTATGACTCTGAGAGACATGGGCAGCTGAGGAACGCTTGGTGGGGGCGGAGAGGAGGAGGCGGAGACAGAGGGTGTGACAGCGGTTGGGGCCCGCGTCGGTCTGGCCTTTTTTGGCCAAGGTTGCCTCCATTTCAACTCATGCATTCGCTGCATGTGACTAGACATGTTAGTGGTGGGTTTAAAACCCCTAAGGTTTTTGCCTCTACTTTTGCGTTTACGGCAAAGGCGGCATATGACATCACTAGGTGAATAGAGGCTTGCTCAAAGAAGGCCCAGGCTTGAGAGGTTTCCGGACCTTTATGACGGAGATAAGCGAGAAGCGGGGTTTGCACGACCGTGGCTGGCGGAATCATATCAGCGGACTTCTGCGACCGCCCTCTCCCTTTTTGAGGGGGACCCCGTACTGACACTACCCCATCGTCTTCCTCCTCGTCCAGTGATGAAAACGCTCGCAAGCAAATTCTGCTGAAAGACCACATTGGATCCCCAATGTCATCATCATCATCAACCACAGGTGACTTCGTCGTCCTGACATTCTGCATCCAGGAGCTGCAGGCTACAAGCAAGAGGGACTGCAAAAGGCGTTGGCCGACCGCCCGGGATTTTTGCCGATTGACCGGCTTCCTTCTCCCCTCTGATGGGATCAGTAACTGGGCGTCAGAGCAAGAAAATCATCCTCTTTGGCCTCTTGATCTTTTAACATGCCTTCTGACCCCAACCGCATTTGTCAACAAAGAGGGCTTCAGAAAAAGGATTATCCACAGAGGTGGGTACACGAGTTGACATTTGGGGTGCTTCTTGTTGACGGATGCTGATGATGCTGATGACGACATTTGTGGCCGTGAAATGGGGGGACGAGGAGGTAAGACTGCTGGATGCAGGTTGCATTAACCTCTGAAGGACAATTGGCGAAAGCTGTTCGTTACGAGATTCACAGGCCCTAAGCCAGGGATGACAGGCCTGACGATCCTGCAACTGACGATCCGCTGGCATGCGTGTTGTCGCCAACACTGGAAGGAGCACCTTCTCTCATACCCCTACTCCCATGTGCCTACCCCCCTCTTTGCTCGCTTTTCCACCTGAATTTCCGCTCCATGTTCAGAAATATAAAAATTTGAGAAGGTATGGAAGAGTTTTGGAAAAGTCTCTTATTAAAAGAACGGCAAATCCAGCTATTCTCAAATCCCTCAAATCAAAAAATTTGGATTCAATGCGGATTCAAATTTAACTGCAAAGTAGATCTATCAACAAAGCTGCCTGCGCCAAAGTGAAAAAACACGTATCTGAAATGTATTCGGGTAATAAAAGGTATTTTTGGCACCTTTCAATTTACCTGTGGTAAATCCCAAATTGGGTTTTTCCAAAAAATTTAAGGGGCAAGGGCCTCAATGAAAAAAGTGTATTTCCCGGCCCCAAAAAGGAAAAAAAACACGTTTTCTGTAATGTTTTCCCGGTTTAAAAAAAGGGGTATTTTTGGCCCCTATAACCGGGGGCCTGACTACAAAAATTGTGGATTTAATTTAACGAAAGGGTGGCTATTTTCAACAAAGCGGGGGAAATGGGAAAAATTTTTAAAAAAAAAAAACCCCTTTCCCCCTGAAAATATATTTGATAATAAAAGGGGGATTTTTTGCCCCCCTAAAAAAGGCCCTGCGTTATTTGGGTGAATTTATCCAGTTTTTTTTTAGGTTGTCTGTGTTCCCCCACCCCCCCCCCCCCCCCCTCTACCCCCCCTTTGACTTTAAAGCGGTGGGATGCTTCTTTAAATTTCTCTCCCTAACTAAAATTAAAATTTCCAATCTTGTTTTTAAACAAATTTTGGTAAGGTTTCAAAGTTTAAAAAGTAGAGCCTTTCTTTTGAAAAAATTTAAAATTTAATTTCGCTGGCTGTTTGGACACAGGCGAGCGCACGCCCATTGTAGAGACGCTGAGAGCACTGTCATGAACGGGAAGGGTTGTTCTATGGTTTAAAAAAAAGGTAATGTGTTTTTCCACCCAATTTCGCAACCCATACACACCCATGTCAGGGACGCACACACATCTCCCCCTGCTTTTTTCTAAAAAGCTGATTTGCTGGCCCCCAAAAATTGACGGGGAAGCGCCGAAGGGGCCCGCAAAATTTAATAGATGTTTGCACAGATTTTAACCAAAAATTTATGATGAGCTAAAAAAAATTTCAAAATTCAAACATAAAAAAACGGGTCCCGGATTTCCTTTTTTCCGATAATAATCGTTTCAACATAATTCTAGAAATGGGTTTTAAATTGCGTTTTTTTTGCAATAAAATTTAAACCCCTTTTTTGAAGGGTTTTTCCACCCTAAAAAGTGAAAAGCATTTTCGTAGGGACACCCTTTGTTTTTGATGCATGGGGTCCTGACACAACATGCATTTTGCCAAGAGGTGGTTTTATTCTTCAGCTTTCAGGCGAGCCCTGTAAAAAAAAGTTTTAAATTTTAGAGGCAGATCCTTTTCAGATCTCAAAAAGGCCATACTTACTGTTAACAAGGCAGGTCAAAAATCCATTTTATGAACTTCTAGTGGGTATGGTTTGTTGACCTGCTTCTGCAGCTATTAGTAAGGCCATTTTCTGTGATTTTGAGTAGATTTGATCCCTTTTGGGTTTTTTTAAATTTTAATTTGTACGATTTTCTTCAAAAACTAAAATCTGTTAAAAATTCTTAATCCTGGTGCCCGGTTTAAAAGGTAAAAAAAGGTTTGGAAAACAATGCTTTTTCGCTCCCTTTTTCTTAGTGTTTAATGTTTTTAAATTTTAATTTATCTTAAATTTTGTTTACAGACTTTTTTTTTCTTCTTTATCAAAGGGCCCTTTGGTGAGCTGAGCGTTTTTGTGATAGGAGGGGGTAATAGGTTTTCCCTACCCAAATTTTTATTTATTACAAAAACAAAAGTCAACTAAAAAAATGTTTTTTTCCTGTGGGTTTCCTAAAGGTTTTTTAAGGAAATTATTTTGAAAAATTTCCCGGGAAGCCCTTCCCCAATTTTTGGGCCCCCCCTACTACCCTGGCTTTATAAAAGAAGAAATTCCTCAGAAAAAAACCCGGTTTCCTGGCCCAATGAGGGAAGGTGGTTAATTAGTTACTTCTAAAACAATCTATGTAAGAAGGTCATGAGTTTTAATTGGTTTTTAGTCCCAAACCCTCTGGTATTTTTTTAATAAGAGTCTTTTTGGAAATTTTTTGCAATTTTTTTAGCAGTTTTGAATGAAAAATTCCCCAAAGCATATTATAAAAAAAGTGCATGTAAAATTTATCTTTTGTACTTCCTTTTGTTGTAGACCCAAAGGGGCAGTTGGAAAGGAAAATGGGGTAAATTTTCCCTGTGGAAAACCATTAAAGCCTTTTCCCTTTTAAGAAAAACCCCCAATAGAGAGTGCATTTTTAATGAGGGAAAATTAAATTTTTTGGGGTTGGGGGTTATTGGGGCATAGGGGGGCAGTTTTAAAACCAGTGCCCTTGGGTTTTTAAAAAATTTTTGCTTTTAAAGGGGCCCCCAAAATTTGTGGAAGGGAGTGCCCAACCCCAAGTGGACCTTTCAAAAAGCTGAAAACTTTTCCAAGTGGGTTTTGTCTTAAAAATTTGGTAACTGGTTTGGAAGGTTTCTCCTGGGAAACCCAAAGAGTTTGGTGTAAGGCCTCCCCCGAGCCCAGGGGAAATTTCCCCCATTCTCCCAAAAAATTTTTTTTACGCAAGGGGGCTTTAAAAATTTCCTTTTCAGAAAGGGGAAATTTTTCCCAGATCGTTGCCCGTTTTTAATGAGGGGGCCCCACTCGCGTGGAAGCGGGCAGGGTTTCCGAAGCGCAGATGTAGTCGAGTTTTTAAGCTAAAGGGGTTTCGGGGAACGGGGAAAACCGATTTTTAAAAACGTAGTGGGGGGTGGAGGGGGGGAAATTTTCGGGGAACGGGTTGGATTTAAAAAGCAGAAATTTGAAACATAGAGGAAGGAAAAAATGGGAAACCCATTTTGTACCCCAAAAAAAAGGGCCCAAACTTTTTTGGCAGTTGGATTTAGGAAAGAAGGGCCCCAATAAATAGCCACGGTGAAGGTGTTTATCGGGGAAAAGGGTTTAAACTGCGTCCCATTTGGCCCCTTTAAATTTGCGGGAAGGGTCGTTTCGAAAACCCCTAATAGGGCACGGGAAAATAGAAAAGGCAGGGGGAGGGGGCAAGGGGCCCCCGGGGGTTGGGGAAGTGGTAGTGCATAAATCCGCTGGGGTTTGTGGGAAAAAAGATGACCCCGAAGTGGGGGTGATTTGTGAAAATTTATGAGTAAAATTTTTCCCCCAAACTTTAGTTTGAAAGTTAAAGCAAAGAAAAAGGAATTAGGCTATTAGTAATGCCCCATATTTTTTATCTTTTTCCTATAAAAAAAATTTTTTGGAAAGAGGGGATTTTGGGCCCATTAAATTTTTCCAATTTTGTATTTTTAAAAATTTGGAAAAGGGAAATGTGGGATGGGGTTTTTTAATGAAATTTTGGGGAAATTTTGGTTTTAAATTAACCCCCTTCCCTGACACCCTGGCCCATTTTTTAATTTGGGGCTTTCCTTTTTTTTTTTCCCAAAACCTTTTAAAAGACCCCATAACTTTTTTATTTTTCCATCTTTAAAAACAAATGAGGGCTTTTTTTTTTTGGGAAATATGTACTTTTTTTTTTGCTTCCTTTGGGCCCTTTAAAATTAGAAAATACTGGGGGAAAACTGAAAAAAAATCAAAAGGGGGGTAAAAATGGGGAAAAAAAAATTTACTTGGTCATGTTTGCGGGGGGTTCTGATCTTATGTAGTTCACTCAATCTATATTCTGCAGGTTGATACAATTTTGACAATAAGTAGCATTTTCGTTATGTTTTAGTACTTAATAGAAAATATAAAAAATTTTCTCTGTTTTTTTTTCTTTTTTGTTTTTGGCGGGCACAATTTTATGCTTTAGTTTTTCCCCAACTATGAATTTTTGTAAAGGTTTTCCAGGCTGTAGTGTAGTTTTTTTTGGGGTCCCATTTTGGGTTTATAGGGCAATCTTTTTGAAAATTTTTTTTATCCAAATTTTTGGAGTTTGAAAAAAGCCCAAAAACAGCAGAAATTTTTGGGCTTTTTAAAATTTTTTTTCTTTTTACGGTGTTAGTTTTTATGGGAAAAAATTTATGTTATTTTTTAAACGGGCCTTAAATTAGGTTTTCCCAAAAGTTGAAATTTTTAGGGAATTTTGTCCCCCTGCGTTTTAGAGAGAAAAAGAGTGGGGGTTCCCGGAAAAAGGCCACATTTTCCCTTATTCTTTTAGACACCTCAAAAATCGAGAGGAGGAAAAAAATTATTGATAACCCAAAGCCCAAATTTTCCCTTTAAATTTATTACTTACTTTTTTTAAAAGTTTTTGACGGGGTTTAAAACCCTAAATCAATCAGTAATCTAGTAACCATAACTTGTAGTGTTGTACTTTTAAAAATAGTTTAGCTAACCCCTCCCTTTTTGGGACGTTCTAAATGGGAGAAATACGAGGGGGAAAATCTTTTTTTTGTTTTAAACCTTTTGGGGAATCAACTGTCTTTTAAAGGGTTCTCTTGCCCCCAAAAAATTACATCCGCGCCGGAGCGTGACACCCCCTTATAAAGGGGCCTTTTTAAAAGGGGGAAATTGGGGCCATTAAACTTTTTAAAGATAGAAATTTTATCCCCATTGATACTTAAGTTAATGATTTTAGTTGAAAAATTAAAACTTTTTTGACATTAAGCGTAGAGACCTTTGTGCAGTGGAGGGCATAAATGAATCTCAATGGCAAAAAAACCTAAAATTGGGTCAAAATTAAAACAGTAAACAAAATTGAACCAAAAATATAAAAGGAATCCCCCAATTTTGAAAAATATTCCCTTTAAAAGAGCGGAAAACAAGCGTTTTGGGGGGGGGAAAGGGTCTTGGTTTTTGGGTTTTTGTTTAAAGGGAAAGGTAGGATTGAGCGAAAAACTTTACTGGGCCTACTCAAGGGGGAAAGCCCGCAGTGGCCCAGAAACCCTTTAGATAAAAACTTACCCCAAAAGGACTCGATTGGAGTTGGCTTTCTTCTAGAAAGGGTTTTCCCTGCCCCCAGGGGGAAAGGAAAAAGGTTGGGTTTGTCTTTTCCCTTTTAAACGTTGGGGGGTTTGTTTGGTGTTGTTAGGAAAAGGGCCCCCAATGTTTGCAGAGCTTTCTCGGACATGTTGGGGAGGTTGAGACGAGGGGTGGGGGTTTTTTTTAAAAAGTTTATTAATTGGGACCGGGAAAACCCCCTGTGGAAAGGGGTTTGTTGTTGTCTCGGAGAATTTTGGTGAAGGGCGCGAATTCTTTGGGGTTTGGGGGAAACGTCCCCGTTTGAGAGTTTCTAAAAGAGGGAAACAATTTTTTAAATCTTTGTCCGTCAAAAAAAATCCCCTTTTCGGGGGCTCCCGAGGAGATTGTCTTTTGTACGGAAAAAGTGAATCTTAGCTATAACGTCATGTGGGAGAGCGGGTGAAATGTGTTTAGGCCCTTTGGGGAGTTTGTATCTGTCCCCATGTGAGATCCCGGGTAGTGGGTTCCCGGGGGTGCTATAAACTATAAGATTTTTGCCGGGAAAAAAATCAGCCTATCAGAAAATGATTGGGTTCAGGGAAAGCCTGTTGCAGAGTTTGGGTTAGGGATCTTTCTTCTAGGTTTTAGGATTTGGAGGACCCCTCTGGGGGTCTTTATCTTCGGAGCAGAGTGTTTTTCAATGAGGAGGGTGCGATGAAACAAAAATTTGCCATTTTTGTTTCGATTGATTTTAGTTTTGGTACAAGAGATTTTTTATGTCTCCTCTGAAGTCACTCATCATCTGCTTGAAATCTTTTTGAATGTGTTTTTTGAAAAAAGGGGGAAAAAAAATTGGCCCTAGAGTGGTTTTCAGTGGATGAGATTTTCAGGGGGTTTTTGTTGCTCCGAGTCAAAAGATTTGGGAAGGGGACGGAGTAGGGATTTTGGGGGGGAGATTTTGAGCCCCCCAAGGGGGGTTGGGCTGTGTGGGTTGTTGCTGAAAAAAAACTTGTAAGCTTAGCGGTTTTTACGATTTTTTTTTTTATGTGCCTCCCATCTTGTGAATATAAGGGCTGTGGAGACTTAGCCCACAGAGAGGGAGGAGAAGGGTTTTTTTTTTTTGTTTTTTTTTTCTTTCTTTCTTTTTCACTCCCTGTTAACCCCTGGTAATTTTGGTAAAGGGAAAATTTGCGGGCGTTTTCCCGCTTATACTGGGGAAAAGTAACTTGACCAGATAAATACGTTGACCAAAGTTTAGGATTTCAGGTTTAGGGGTGAACGACTTGGGTGGTTAAAACCCCCCAGGTTTCACTGAGCAGTTGATGCAAAAAATGTTTCTTGTAGGGGGTTAAAATTTGAACAGGGAGAGAGTTATACCGACAGCCAGGAATTCCAACAACACTGGGATGTTATTTGCTAATGTATTTGTTGCCCTTTTGTTGCCCTTTCTGCGGCCCGAAAAAAACCCCGTTTAAGGGGGGTTTAAAAGAGGCCCGGGAGAGAGGGGGTTTCAAAATGTCCAAAGCCCCCTGGGGATATAGGGCCTTTGCTTTTGCCCAAAGGGTTTAAAACACGCAAACTGGGGCAGAAGGGGAGGTGATTTTAAAACTCTTTCGCCTCGCTATTAGTTAGGGGGGGAGAGCCACGAGATAGGCAGTTAATAAAATGGCCGCCGCTAGTTCCCGGGAGGAGGGGGGTCGGTGGTACTCACCACCCGGCAGCCGCGGGAAAGCTAGGAACGATGCGGTGCACTCCGGAAGCTCGCCTGCTCGGCGATCCAGACGGCTACAGGCAGGACGAGGGCCACGCGATGTCCGGAATCACTTGCTGAGCCTGTATGCTGTGAAGTAAGGATGTGCGGCAGCGCGCCAACGGCCGAGACTCTGCGCGGTCAGAGCTACTGCTCTGACGTGTTTTCAAAGCCACCGCTAGATCCTGGGAGGAGGGGAGTCGGTGATGTTCACCACCCGGCAGCCACGGGAGAACTAGGAACGGTGCGGTATACCCCAGAAACTCGTCGGTTCGGCGATCCAGATGACTGCAGGCAGGACGAGGGCCACGCGATGTCCGGATTCACTTGCTGAGCCTGTATGCTGTGAGGTAAGGATGTGCGACAGCGCGCCAGCGGCCAAGACTCTGCGCGGTCAGATCCACGGCTTTAACGGGTCTTCAAAGCTGCTTGACCCTTCACAGTGAGTTGTGGAAGTATTCTCCCGATCCGGTATGACACTTAGGTCCGGAATTAGGCATTCAAGGGTTTAGATGTGCCTTTTTCTTCTGCCACTACAGCGGAGCTCCTCTAACACACGTCTTCCATGTTCCAGCACCAGGCCACGCCCCCAGTGTTGTTACATTCTAGATGTACCGTATATAATCGAGTATAAGCCGAGTTTTTCAGCACAAAAATGTGCTGAAAAATCCAACCTCGGCTTATACTCAAGTCACTATCAGCGCTCGGGCGCTGCGATGGCCCGAACGCCGGCAGGGTCAAATCAGCTATATACGACTCCTCAGGGAGCGGGATATAGCGATTCCGATACACAACACCCCGGGGACTTTCCTGCTGACTTGTTTTGTTTTTTTTTTTTTTTTTGTTTATTTTTAAAAACCCCGCCTAAGCCCGCCCAGGGGACAGACCTGCCCATAGCCTGCTATGGGGCTATGCTATAGCCCGCCATAGGACATGACTGCCTATAACTGCCTCTGGGGGGAAAGATGCCATACCTGCCTATGGGGGGCATGCTGCCTAAGTCTTATGGGACATGACTGCCCATAGCCTGCTAAGGATATGACTGCCTAAAAACTGCCTATAGGTGAGGACACTTGCCTAATTTACTGCCTATGGGGAAAAAATGACTGCCTATAGCCTGCCTATGGGGACATGACTGCCTATAGCCTGCCTATGGGGACATGACTGCCTATAACTGCCTATGGGGACATGACTGCCTATAGCTGCCTATGGGACATGAAATGCCTATAGCCCTTTGGGGACATGGGCTCCTATATACCCTTAGTACTGATGCCTATACTACCTTGGGGACATGACTGCCTATAGCTGCCTATGGGGACAAAGACTGCCTATAGCTGCCTATGGGACGGACTGCCTATAGCTGCCTAATGGGGGCTGACCCGCCTATAAAATCCTATGGGGATGACCCTGCCTATATACTACTATGGGGACATGACTCGCCTATAACTAAACCCATGGGGACTTGACTCTGCCTATAACTACCTATGGGGAGATGACCTGCCTATAACTACCTATGGGGGCATGACTGCCTATAGCTGCCTATGGGGACATGACCCTGCCTATAACTACCTATGGGGACATTGACCCTGCCTATAACTACCTATGGGGACATGATCTGCCTATAAACTACTATGGGGACATGACGCTGCCTATAACTACCTATGGGGACATGACCCTGCCTATAACTACCTATGGGGGCATGACCCTGCCTATAACTACCTATGGGGACATGACACTGCCTATAACCTACCTATGGGGACATGACCCTGCCTATGGGGACATAAACCTGCCTAAACCTGCCTATGGGGACATAAACCTGCCTATAACCTTCCTATGGGGACATAAACCTGCCTATAACCTGCCTATGGGGACATAAACCTGCCTATAACTGCCTATGGGGGCATAACCCTGCCTATAACTGCCTATGGGGGCATAACCCTGCCTATAACTACCTATGAGGGCATAACCCTGCCTATAACTACCTATGGGGCCATAACCCTGCCTATAACTACTTATGGGGACATATACCTGTCTATAACCTGCCTATGGGGGCATATACCTGCCTATGAGGGAAATATACCTGCCTATGTAAATTTATTGGTATCTATTTTTATTTTTGAAATTCACCAGTAGCCACTGCATTTTCCACCCTAGGCTTATACTCGAGTCAATAAGCTGTCCCGTTTTTTTGTGGCAAAAGTAGGTGCCTCGGGTCGGTTTATACTCGAGTATATACAGTATATATCCAGATCTTTTTGAGCTCTTATAGTGAGTTTACTGTGACAAGTTCCTCTGGCAGAGAATGCCATAGTTTACTGCTTTAACAGTAAAAACCTTCTTTCTTCTAGACCAGGGTTACACAGCATTTTCTGGTCCAAGGACCACATTGTGATATTGTACCTCTCCCAGGGGCCACAGTCACTATTAGAGGGGTATTCTTCATTTCAGACCTTTATGACACTTCAATTGTAAATACCTAATATTGCTGAGAGGTGTAAGTTCTACTTTAAGGACTGCCAGGGATCAGAATGGGAGGTACCCTACTCAATACTCCAGAAAGAGGATATGGGGCACCTATTTTAATTGAAGTTTTTGAGGGTTACAGTAGTGACTGTTTCATAACTATAACTAGAGAGAACAATACACATATATAGCCTCCTTTATAACTCATCTCCTCCTCTTTGGAGTTTTGAATCTAATAGACATTTTTATGGTATATCTTATGGATTTGCCATTATTGTGTTAGAAATAAATATTCCTTTGAGGAAGAAATCCAGAGATAACAGAAAAACTGTTTTTACTGGATTGATTGTTTAATTAGATTGCTTAAAATAGCACATACAGCCCTATAGTGCCTTCCATACAATGCCCACCATACCAGTGCAGCCATGCAATGCCCACCATAATAGTGCCAGCCGTACAGTGCCCACCATAATAGTGTCATCATTTGAATGCAGATGTCAAGAGATGAATATCACTTTCTGAAGTATGAGGACAGAGACAAAGCATGTTTGTGTCCCGATAGCTGAGGGTTGCACAGAGTCTGACTGGCCCCGGGGCCACATGTTGTGCACCCCTACTCTAAATGTGTACACCCCTACTAAAGTTGCGACATGTATGTACGGGGCTGCACCAGTATTTTGGTGTCGTTTCAGCCCAATAACTGGCACAGCCCTGTTCTCTAGATATATGAGCAGGCGCACTCCAAACTTAGGCGCATTATGTGGGGCCCATGGCACTTTGTATTGCGCCCAAGATGTGGGGACAATCTGGAGGCGTGTAGCACTACAACAGTATGATTCTACACATTTATGACTGTAGGACAGCAAAACTAGGCCCATTACTGATGGAACAGGGAGACCAAGTTATAAGTGGTTTACTTGAGCCTGAGTTGACGTTTTGGAGCTAGAAAGTGCCAAATCTATGACCTGCAGTAGAACAGATTCATAGATTCAGGTGCCCTAGATGTCTGGAGTTAAAATAGGTGTGATTTGTGCCATTTTTTGGGACTCTGTGGCATTTTCTCATTCAAGCATGTTCTGTATACAGAGTTATTTTTGTGTGTTTTTTCCATAGCTTCTATGTAGAACTTCAAAAACACCAGAACATATGCATGTTACAAATGCAACAAAATAATAACCACCAAAAATGGTGCAATGAAAAATGCTTGAAATCCATGTTATTTTTTTTTTTACCAGCATTCGGCAACACTGAAAACAATTGTGTGCGTTTGAAAGAAGTGTTAGAGACATTTATTATAAGCTGTGCAAGTTTTAATAAGAATATGCTATCTGTGTCTCTTAGAAAAATGACAGTTTATACCTAGAGAGAAATTTAGGGTCACATGTATGAAAACTGTCTAGGTCTAAAACTCACTGTTGCCCATAGTAACCAGTCAGAGCGCCCCCTCTCATTTCATATAGTGCTCTAAAAAAAATGAAAGGGGCGCTCTGATTTGTTGTTCTGGGCAACAAAGTGAGTTTTAGACCTAGACAGTTTTCACACATGTGGCCCTTAACCCCTTCACGACATTGGACGTATGCATACATCCTAGCGGGAAGTGACTTCCCGCAAATGGACGTATGCATACTCCTGGCGATCATGCGGGCTTGCGGGCAAGCCGCGCACGATCGAACATGAAGCAAGGGAAATACCTCTGGCTTCATGCCGCATCACCCGCCGAGTGAGCCCCAGCCGGGTGATTAACCCTCGATGTCGCGACCTATTATGTCGCGCATCGAAGCTGCAGGCATAGGGCTTTCTGAAAGCATCGGTAGGGTAGTCTGGTGAGTCACCATGCCCAAAGCAGTGGGCATGGTGATCACTAGTTAATATGGCGACCAGTACACAGCAGCAACGCTGTGTACAGGTCTACCATTGTAACAGCAATGTGACCATTGTTGTTACAAATCCCCATGGGGAAAAGTGAAAAAATGGAAAAAGAAAAAACACAAAAATTAAATAAAACAGTACACCCCTTTTTTTCCCCCTTTAAAAGGGCCCCAATCCCCCCAAAAAAAGTCAAAAAAAAAAAAAGTCCCCATTTTGGGTTCCCCCCGTGCATAACGCCCACCCTATAAGTCTGTATGAAATTTAAACCCTGTACGGTAAACCCCGTAAAAACCCAAAAAAAATAAAACAGCCCAAGAATTGCGATTTTTGTCACCTCCCCGACATGAAAGGGGAATAAAAAGCGATCAAAAACTCTATAAAGGGCAAATTGTACCAATTAAAACATCAGTTCACCTTCAAAAAAAACATCCTTACACGTCTTGTATAGGGAAAATGAAAAAGTTATGGCTCCAAGAGATAGGTGCAAAAATATTGTTTAAAAAAAAACACTTTTTTTTTTTTTTTTAAATGCTTCAAAATAAAAAAAACTTAAAAATTGGGTATGCCGAAACGTAACACCCCGATAGTAAAAAAACTGGTCAGGAATGCCGGTGGGCTGTTTTAAAAAAAAAAAAAAAACCGCTGGATTGAGTTTTTCTTTACCCCGCTTCCAAAAAATGGGGTTTTAAACTGATAAAAAGCTTGTCCCCCCCCAAAGATACAAAAAAAGTAACTCATCCGCAAAAAACAAGCCCCTACAAAACTCCCTTTCACAGAAAAAAAAAAAAAGTTATTCCCTCTCAAACTTTGGCGTTTGCAAAAACTTGTTTTTTCCTTTTTGAATAAAAGTTTTTTTAATTGGGGTAAAACCCAAAAAAACCAAAAAAAAAATATAAAAAATTGGGAATTTGTTTGAATTTTATCGCCCCTCGGGAAGGTAATACAAAGCCTGTCATTTATACTGCACTTGACCCTTGAAAAAAAAAAAAATAAAAAACCCCTTCCCGGGAAATGCTGTATTTTGTTAAAAAATCCCTCACAAAAACCTTAAAAAAAAAGTGAAAAAAGCTTTCAATGCACCTCATAATGGTACAAAAAAAACATCAACTCATCCTCCCAAAAAACAAGCCCAAAATTCCCCTCCGTAAAACAGAAAACTGAAAAAGTTTTGGCTATCCAGAATAGGCCAACAAAAGGGCCCAGATTTTTTTTTTAGACCTTTTTTCCTATTGGGGTAATAAAAATAAAAAACTAAAAAAAATTGGGGCGTTGGCTTAGCAATGGCCGTGTGGGGACCCGCACTTTTCGGGGCTCCCCCGAAATCCTAAACCTTTCCCCCGGGGGGCCATTTTTCAGCACAATATGGGGAAACGAAAAAAAACCCCCGAGACCAAAAGCCCGCCCTCCCTTGCCAGCTCTGCCCGGGGGAGTTTGGGAAGTTTTTTTTTTCCCCCCCAATCAAACGGCGCGATTCACCCCCCCGGCCCCTCGGGGTTTCCCCCCAAACCCCCCAAAAGCGGCCACAACCCCCGCATGGCTTCCCTCTCTGGCCCCCCCGGCCCAGAAGCCTACGGCCGAGGGGACGCTCTCCTCCCCGGGCCACCCTCCATCTCTGGCTGAGGACCCGACACCCTTCCAGGCCTGTTTACCAGGCGGAGAAAAAATTTTTGGGCGCCCACCGCCCTCCCCTGAAAACCCGAGCCCCGGGGAAACTGAAGGGGCTGCTCTCCCTGCGATCCCGCCGGGGGTTTGAGTTATTTGCCCCCCCGGGCGGCCGAAAAGCTGCGCCCGGAACCGCGTTTGGGAACCAGAGCTGGGGGGACCCAGATAAGACGCCCCCACACCGCAAGGCCCCACGCTCGGCCGTGGGAGGTAGGAGCTTCGGCCCCACCTGGTTTTGCAGCGCCGATTCCCGGGGAAGGGAAGCGCGCCTCCTTTCGGCCCCGCCGCCGCGGGTTTTGGTAAACAGCCCGCGGTGGCCGGGGAGCCCGCGCCCCAAGGGAAAGGGTAAGGGGCCGCCCACCCCGGGGTCCCCGGCAAAGAGTCAGCACCGGGCCCCCCCGGGCACATTTTTCGGGGCACCTCAGGGCCCGGGATGGGCCCCCCCAGGCAACCCAGGGGACCCACCTGCAAATTTCCCCCACACATGTTGGGCCCCTTTCTCCCCTTTCCTCAGGAAAAACGGGGGGTTTAAAAACCGCAGAGACCGTTCCACCAAAGGGTGCCCCCTCCTCCCAAGGGCCCGGCCCCCCAAAAACCACCAGGGGAGGGCCCCCCGGGGCCCCCCTTGGCAGTCATCAGGGGGGAACATTAACCCTACAAAATCACCAGGCTCCCCATCGCAAAACCTCAGGGCATCCACCCATCTATGACAGGATCCCCCTTTGGCCCCCCCCGGGGCCCTCTTAGGCCCTTTCACCCATGCAAAAACCCCCCCAACATCCCCCAAGGGATTTACGGGGGGTTTCCCAAATTCTAATTTGCACCTGGTTTTTGTCTTCCCCGGGGGCCCTTTATGGGGGACACGGTGTGCTCACCTGGGCTATTTCCCCCTGTCCCCCTTCAGCCAACCTACAGTTTGAGGGGGCCCCCCCTGATCTTCGGACCCCACCGCGCAGCCCCCTTTACCGGGAAACACGTGTCTTTTCCTATCAGTGATCTCCATTTGGGGCAAAGATGGAAACCATTTTTGTGACTCTAGCGACCTAAAAACAACTAAACAGTCCCCTTCCCTCAATGGCCGCCCATCTCAGCAATATCTGACGGTTTATTTTCGAAAAAAGTGAACGAAAATTTTCGCTAAAATTTTCAACGAAGTAACCTCTTTTTTAACATAAAAAATTTGGAAATAAAGCTGGACCAAGCCCAGAGCCAGACCGCTGTTTGTTTCTTGGCGGGTCTCAAACAGGGTGGAAACAGAAATTCATTGCTCCAAATATTTTCCATACAACAGCAACCGGGACATATTGAAAACGAAAGCAGACGCAATAACTTGCCCCAACGGGGGGGCCCCCCCCCGAAGCTGTCTCAAAACCGAAATTTTGCAGTTCCCCATGGTTTTATTTTTAAATGACCCCCTTAGGTCGTCCCCCCCTGGGGCCCAAAATTCGAGCGGGATAGGGTTTCCAAAAGGGCATTCCCGGGCCCCCCAAACCCTGATAAATCCAGAAACCCCAGGGGATGCCCTTTGGCCCCTGCATTTTTTTTTCCGCAATGAAGGGGCCCATTTTATACGACCCCAGCGTCGCAACCCGCTGCCCTAAAAGGGGCGCCCCCCATTAGGATCTTGCAAGATTTTGTCCCCGTCTTACAAAAAGCCCAGAGAGCTCCTTAAAGCCACCCCTTGGATCCCCCCCCCGTAAAAAAAAATTTTCCCTTCCTTTTGGGGGGTTTAACCCCTTTGCGTTTACATGCCCTTTTACCCAAAAAAGATTTCGACAGCCGCAAAAACCCGGGGGAAATTCCACCTTTGTTCGGGGCGCGGGGGTTTGAAACCTGGAAAAACCTGTCTTTCCCGGATTTGGGCCGCCCTTTGCGTCCCCTCTCTTTTAAAGGGCCCACCCATGGGAAAGAGACATCGAATGTTGTTCCCACATTACCCAATCCCATCTCACCAGGAGGGGGGACGAGGGGGGCAAAAAACCGAAACCCACGGCACAGGGATTCAAGAAAACTGATGTTTCCCCCCTCCGTTGCACTTCCCTTGGGGTTTCCTATCCCTAGCGGGTTTCCCTTTTGGGACTTTTTTGGGTTGGGAAACCCCCACAGGACCTTAGGGGCCCGGGAGGGGGTTGGGGTGGATCCCCTTATGTCATTCTTTTTGGCGGGTTGGGCCCCCAAAGGTCTTTTTTGTTGGCATTCCTCCACCCCCTACAGATTTTAAAGGGTTTTTCCCCCCATTTTCCACATTTTTTGTTTCTGTCATAAGAATCCCGGTTTTCCCCTTTTGCAAATTTTTTTGAAATTTTTTTCTAAGTAAAAGCCATGGTTGCGGGGAGTCTCCCCTATTTTCCCCCGAAGCCCTTAAAACCACATTCCCCCATAGGTAAACCCTTGCCTGGGTTGTTTTGACACAGCCCCCGTTAATTTTTGGGGGGGTTTACAGCGCGGGGCCCTTTGGTTCCTTTTTTGGGTTTTCGACCGGGCCCTTCTTGTGTGCCCCGGGGGGTGGGGTTTGAGGGGTTGTATATTTTTTTTTCCCATTTTTAAATTGGGGCTGTTTACCCCCCTTTTTTTTTTTTTCTTCTTCTTCTCCTTTGCCTTTTTCCCCCCCCTTTTTCCCCCCCCCCTCCTCTCCCTCCCCTCTCAACAGCTGCGAAAACCGGAGGGGGGGGCCCGCACCCGCTCTTTCTGCCCTCGACATCAATGGACCCCCCGCATCACCTCATTTAACCCCAAAAGGGCCCTGAACACCCCCCCAAAAAAGAGGGCGCGGGTTTTTCCAACCATTTTTCACCCGTACTAGGGCCCGATTGTATGCTTCCAGGAAACCCTTTTTAAGGTAGGACAGGGCCCCCAACATCAGACAAACCCCTAACCAACACCTCCTGGCTTTTTCGCCACTCCCTCGGATTCTAGGTCCGGGGGGTTGGGCCATACAATTCCCCCTTTCCCCTCCCCCACCAGGTCATATTTTTAACTGCCGACCCAGGCCCTTATCTTATCCTGGTCCTTTCAATAAGGGGGAAGCCCCTTCCCCATCTTTAATGCAAAAACCAACCAAATTGGGGTAAAAGGGGAGTTTTTTTGGAAGCCCGGGTTTTTGACACCTCTCTCCCCCTGATCCGGGGGGAAGTTCTCCTAGGTAGGATTTTAAAATATAAACGTTTAAAACCCCCCCTTTTGGTAACTCCCTCTGGGAAATCCATTTTGAAAAGCCTTCTCATTACTCCAAACTTTGTGATCCTGGAGACCTTCCCAACCGGCCCGTTTTAGGGATTACTCCCTTTTCTCTCCTCCTCACGGCTCTTTATAGTCGTTGGGGACTACATAAGGCCAAACCCTTTTGGGCCCTCCCTATGGTATTTTTACTTCCATTGGGGAACCCTTTTAGGTCAACCACCCCCCCAAATTGTTTTTTTCCCCCCGCTTCGTCCCCCAAATTTTTGCGCGAAGGGTCTGGAACGGGGAGACTAAATTCTCTTTTTCCGGGCCCAACGGTATGTTTTAAAGGGGATATTGAAAAATAAGGGGTCCCCCATTTTTTGACCCAGACTCTACTCCAAAGTTTCCCCAAAAATGGGAGGCCCTCAAATGGTGATTAAAAGGGGTCCTCATAAAACCCAACGGCCCCAGTTTTAAAAGAGACAAGGCTGCTACCCTGAAAAAAAGGGCCCCCTCTAAAGTTGCTAGCCCTTTTTAAAGGGGCACAAAGGTTGGGCCCTTCTCCGCCCCAATTCCCCCGGAATTGCCCGACTGCCCCTTTTTGGGGGGAAAATCTCCTTAAGGGGATCTTGGGGGTCGGTTTTTTTGGGCCAAGATCCACAGCACTTTTTTCCCAGGGACGGCAATAAAAAATGGCCCTAAGCTCGCCAGGGGGGTTTTTGCTCCCGGATGGGGTCAAATCTCCCCATTCCCTCTGAAAAAACCGGGCCCCCCGGGCTTTTCCCTTGGGGCACTGTACTGGGGAAATTGCTCAGGCCTTTTCCCCTCGTTTTTTTCCAAATTGTAAACTTGCCATTCCCCCCCCCACCCTACCCCGCCAGATGTAATTTCCACATCCCCCCACAAACTAAAATCCCTACCTCGCTGGGTGAGGGGCTGGAGAGCCATTTAGTCGAAAAGGGGGTTGCATCGGTCCCTTAAAGGGGCTCCCAGGGGAAAAAACCCAGGGCCCGGGTGGTTTCCAAAGGGACAAATTTTTCAAAAAATTTTCGGGGCCCTCGCTGAGGCCCCCTTGCCCCCTTACGCCCCTTTAAATCTAAAACACAAAGGGAAACTCCTTTCCCTCCCTCAAAACCATTCTTGCGCATGGGAGCGCTTATACCCAAACCGGGGAAGGACCCCCCAATGGGTGTGGCAGTTACAGAAACCCCTTTTCCCCTTAAATGTAGACCTGAAAATCTTTTGCGAAGCTGATGCCCAAAAGGCTTAACCCCCTTTTTTAACCTTCATAGTCCATCCCGATCAGGGATTTTTTTTCCCCGGCCCGGGGGGGCGCGTATAACACCATTAAAACCTTGGGGAAAATTTTTCCCTTATGCACGTTCTCACAAGAACCCCCCATGGCTTGTCTCTAGATCAAGAAGGGTTTTAAACGTATTTTTTGGGGGCCTTTTTGCTCCATCAAAAATCTCAGTCCTGGGCTTTGGGCCCTACCTTTTTTATTTCCAAAATTGCAACTTTTTGTATCGCGTGCCCTCTGCCCCCTCAAAAACAAAGGCTTCTTTTCCGCCTCTTTCCCTATTTCGAAAAGGAACCCAACAAGGGCTGGGCCCCTTTTCCCCGTTTGTATGCATTGGTGATGGAGAAACCCAAAGGGGGACTATCAGATCTAACCCCGACATCAAAGGGGGTTAAATATTGGGAAATAGGGGGTTAAAATGGCTCTGCATTTTCAGACGACCTTCTGGTCTACATTACAAATCCCATATCTCTCTTTCCAAAACGGGTGGCCGCATTAGAAAAATTTGGGGGCTTGGTCCCAATTTTAAGGGTAAACTTCTCCAAGTCCGAAGCCCTGGGAAACGGAATCCCCCCCAAAGGAACCCGCCTTTTTTAAAGGTCCCCAAATTTTCCCCTTTGAATGGCCTAAGGGGGGGGCATTTCCTACCTGGGGGTTTCACATCTCGGGAGATCCCCTCGCACTCTTCGCCAACAGTTTTCCCTTTTTCCCCCCTTTTAAAATAAGACCAAAAAGGGCCAAAACATTTGGGGGGACACAAAGAACTAAACCCTGGTTTTTTTTAGAATAAATCTTCTAAAAATGTTCTACCTCCCCAAAATTTCCCAAATTCTTATTTCAAACTCCCCCCCATCCGCATTCCCCCCCTTTTGTTTGGAGGAAACCCCCGGCAATGTTTTAAAAAAAACCCCTTTTTTGTGGTCCACTTTGGGGGATCCCAATAGCGTATGACACGCTCACAGACAGAAGGAAAGGCGGGGGGGGGCGGGTCAAACCCGATTGTAGGGTATATTATTTAAACCTCGGGGCCCAATTAAAATTTTTTTTGCGCTTGCTTTTAAAACCCAGGAAAGGGGTTTTGGGGCCCCCCTTTGGGAAAGGGGGCCCCCAAATGCATTTTTGCGTTGGGGGGTCCTCCCCCGGACTTGGACCCCCCGTTCTTGGGGAGTGCTAGCCCCTCCTCCTTCTGCATACAGCAAACTCTATGGGGGCCCCTATTCCCTCAGGGACTCTCATTCCCTCTTTTATCGCGGGGGCCCATGTTGGGAAACCCCTTACAAAAATCCATGACTTTCCCCCGGGGATTTCGCCTGCTGGTTTTTTTTTGGTGGAAATAAAGAGACCCTCTAAAGTCTGTGTCTTTTTGACCTTTGAGGGGGGACGCGCCCGCTTTTCGACATTCTCGAGGGCAAAACCCGGGTTTCCCACTGGGGGGGCCCCATTTCAAAATTTTTCACAAATTTCCCATTTTTTCAAAAAAATCAGGGGGAAAAAGTCGGTTGGTTTGGCCCCCCCATGACTTTAAAAAAGCATTTTTGGGACCGGGCCCCATGAACACCTCTGTCCTTTTTTGTTTTAAACGCTACTTTCGGGCCAGGGGAACGCTCCCCCCCGTTTTTTTTTCGAAAAGGGAAAAGGAACTTGGGGCCCTTTTTTTCAACCCCCCGCTTTATGGACAGTGCTTTCCCGATGACCATAAAGGGGGGGTAATGGCACCCAAAAAATCAAGAAACATGTTTAAAAAAAAATTTTTTGTCCCTTGGGATAGGGACCCGGGTGGTTAAATTTCATAAAAATTTTTCCATCCCCTTCAGACCGTGCCGGGGATGCCGGGGGTTTAGGAGGGGGACCAAACCCATTTTGTGGGGGGGGGGTATTCTGTGCTGAGACCTTTTTGACTTTGGTTTTTTGGAGGTAATTGGGGGAATTTAAAGGGGTCCCCCTTTCCCAACCCCCGGGGCACGTTTGGGTCTTTATGATCCCCATCCCATGAGTAAATTTTAAAAATCCCTCCTTAAGCACTTGTTTTAAAACGTTTAAAAAACCCTGGGTCCCGCGTAGAAAGGAAATTTAACCACCCCCCCCATTCCCCTAAAATGAATGGTTTTTCTGAAATTAAATTTCGCAGGAGAATTTAGGAAATTAAATTTCTCATTTAAACCCCCGAACCGGTAACCCGGGACAACAGGGACCTGGGCCGGGGGTCCCCTCTTCCCCGAAATTTTCCCCCCCCCCCCTTTTTTTTCACCTCCCGATCCCAAAAGTTTGGGGGGGGGAAAAAAAAAGGGCAAAAAATGCCTCCCACTCCTCCCCCCCCCTTTTTTTTTTTTTTTTTTTGTTTTGTTTTGTTTTGGTTGTTTGTTTTGTATGTGTCGTCTGTTTTCGTAAAACGGGGTGCCCCCAGTGTAACCCCCTCGAATGCAAAGGTTTTGGTTTGTCTTTTTTATGTCCTTTTTCCAAACTAAATTCAGGTGTTTTTTTTTTATAAGGGTTTCCTTTTGGGAAACCCTCTTAACACTTATCTAAATTTTTTTTGGTTTTTTAAACAATTGAAGGATCAGTTTCTGGTTTGCCTTTTTGCGAAATTTTAAAACATCAAGACCCCGTACATTTTTCCCAAATCTAAAGAAATTGGGAATTTTTGCATCCTGGGCCCGCATTGTTGCCTTTCTTTTTAAAAAATTTTTTTAAAGGCCCCATTCCGCAAATTTTTGGGTTTTTACCTCCAGTTTTGTATTTGTCACATTATCTTTTTTATCAATAAAAACCCTTTTCTTGAATTTAAAAAAAAAACCTTTTAAAAATTTATATCATTGCAATTGTAAAACCCCCCCCCCCTATAAAGTTATCACATTTACACCCGCAAAAGGGGAACCCGTAAAAATTTAAGGCCCCCCAAAAAAAAATGGGAATTGCGTTTTTTTTCCCCCCCCCCTTTTCATGGCCCAATGCAAAAAAAAAAAAAACCCCATGGAACCACCTGTGCACCCCAAAAAAGCACCCAAAACACCCCTAGATAAGATCCCTGAGGGGTGTTTTTTTCCAAAATTGGGGTGACTTTTTAAAGTTTTAAACCCTTTTAGGTACTTTGGGGGCTTTGCAAATCGACATGACCCCACCAAAATCTGCGTTTCAAAAAAACCAAATAAACACCCCCCCTTATACGCCCTGCCATGGGGCCCCAAACACATTTACAAACCCACAAGTAGGGTATTGACAAACTTTGGGAAAAAATTTTGTAACAAAATTTTGGGGGGCTTTTTTACCAGGATTCCTTGTAAAAATTAAAAAATTTTCAGCAAAATTGCAGAATTTTTGGAAAATAAAAAGTTTTTTTTTTTCACAGCCTAAAAAGCTAAAAAAAATTTGTGACACACCGTTTTGGGGGTCGATATACTCACTACAAACCCCCGGATATATTCCTTAAGGGGGGTAATTTTCCCCAAAATGGGGTCCCTTTTTAGGGGAGTTTATTTTAAATTTTTTGGCCCAAATTAGTGTGGGGCAAACCGGAAATGGGCCTAAATAAAAAAACGTAATGAAAATGAGAAACCCCGAGCCAGTAGGGTTTTCCTCCTATTCTGAGGCTTTGGTTAGCCCAAAAAGCCTCCAGGGCCCCATATGGGATATCTCCCGAAAACATAGAATCTGGGAAAACAAAAATTTAAATTTTTATTTCCCCGATCAAAAATTTTCCGTAAATTTTTGTTAAAATTGGGTAAAAATTTAAAATCTGCAAAAAAAAAAGGGGAAAATTTTTAAAAATTTTACTTACACTTTCTTTTAATTCCTTTTGAAACACCTAATGGGTTAATAAACTTCCTAAATGCTGTTTTGAAAAACTTTTAAGGGGGGGAGTTTCTTAGATGAAGTCCTTTATGGGGTACAGGGCCCAAACAAATCCCCGTTAAAAAACTGGAAATAGTCCCCAAAAAAAGGGAAAATTGCAAATTTTCTTACTACTAAATTTTTAAGCCCCCTAAGGTCATTAAAAAAAAAATACATTTTTAAAAAAATGATGCCAACCTACAGCAGACATATGGAGTCTAGTTATAAACTATTTTTTAGTGGACAACTATCTGTCTTTCATGCAAAATTTTTGAACTTTGGGAAATTTGGTAAATTTTTTCCAATTTTTCCGTACGTGATATTTTTCACAAAAAAACAAGCATTTTTTGGGCCAAAAATTTTTACTACTTAAACACAATTGTCTGAGAAAACATCTCTGAATCACATGGAAATTGTTAAAGTGTCAAAAAATTTTCTCACTAAAAAGACCATGACAGATTTCAAAAAAGGGGTCTGCAAGACCAAAACTGGCTCCGGCAGTAAGGGGTTAATTCCTGTAGCATTGATATATTTTCCTCACTGGTATTTATATATTCCCTGAGTCTTTAACCTGGTCTGCCTCCTGGTATAGTATTGAATTATTAAATACCCGAAGATTATTGTCTATAATTGTTTTTACTAAAATCTTTATTGCATTAAAAAAAGGGCAAAAATTTTAAAATTTATGTAATTAAAAAAAAAAAAAAAAAAAAATAGAAAAAAGTTCCAAAACATATTTTCAAATCACATACCTTTTATTTTAAAAACACATACACAATAACATAATGCCCACATATTTGGCATTACCCTTACTGTACATTGGCAATGAATACTATAAAAAAAAAAAAGATAGAATAGTGTTTCTATTGCTTGCTCCTATAAAGTAATAAGAATTTAACTTTAAAGTAGTGTTTCCAACTGGCACTTTGATGGCAGATCGGTAGGATATATCATGAAAGTGTGATTGGTGCCAGTCTCAGCTCTGGGACCCACATCTATGGAAAGGCCCCAAAAGGGGCTCGGGCTTAAAAAAAAGAAAATCAGTCTGTTGTGCACAACTCCCCTTTTTCTATTCGTTTGGGGATTTCCGAGTACAGGAAAGGGGTGTGTTCGGTTTGTACCGATACTCCATAGAAAAAAAAAAGGGGAGAGTAGTGTACAAGTTTAAAGGGGAAAGAGGGTTTAGGGCCCCTTTTGCCAAAGTGTGGGTTGGAAACACCGTTTTAAACCCCTTTAAACCCCCCTGTAGTCAGGGTTTGGCAAACCCCTTTAATGCACAATAATTCAAGAAGTGTGGGTTTAAAGGGGTGACGGGGGATTTGGGTGCTGCATGATTGCGGGCGGGAGCCCGTCATGATTGACAGCAAGGTCCTGCATTTGGGCTCCGGTGGTTTAACCCTTAGTTGCCACAAATTGGGGATCGCACCCACCCTAAGGTGTTTTTTGGACAGAGGGAGAAAGCTCCCTCTGTCTTCCATCGGAAACCCCCCCGGAAAGAAATTTTCCGGGTTCTGGTGGTTGCCCCGGCACCCCGGGGGGCAGAGAATGATTCCGGGTTGTCTGTGGGGGTTTTTTTTTTTCCCTCCTCCCCCGGCTCAGTTTTGGGGGGTGGGTCTGACGCATGGGTTTACAGTTGGTATAATAAAATTGCAGCATTGACAGTGTGCAAAAATATTATACTGAGTTATACCAGCAATCTAATGATTGCTGCGTATAGTCCCATAGTGTGACATGTGAAAAAAATAAACAAATAAAAAGTAAAAGTGTAAAAAAAAAAATACAGTTTAAACAAAACCCCCACTGTCCATAAACCCCTTACAAATACCAAACCCCCAATAAAGGGGCCCAAAAAAAAAAAGTGCCATATTTGGTATGGTTAAAAACCTATCCTATTAAAAAAGTCATGTTACTTTACTGTACGGTGAAAGCCGTTTAAAAAAAAATTTAAAAAAAAAAAGGCAGAATTGCAATTTTTGGGGTATCCCCTGCACTTTAAAAAAGAATAAAGAGAAAATCAAAAAATCATTAAATGCCAAAGTGGGACCAATGAAAATGCCAGTTTGTCCCGCAAATAAAAAGACCTTACACAACTCTGTATATGGAGAAATTTTAAAAGTTATGGCTATCGGAAGAGAGCGATACATAAATATTGTTTTATACAATTAAAACATGTTGGTTTTTTTTAAACTGCTACAACATTGAAAAACAAAATAAATTGGGTATCGCCAAAGTCATATCATCCAGCAGCATAAAACTAACATGTCACATGTACTGCACGTTGAGCGCTGTAAAAAATAAAAAAAGACTACCAGCATTGCTGTATTTTCTTCACCCTGCCTTCCAAAAACGGATTCAAAAGCGATCAAAAAGTCATGTGTCCCCAAAAAATTATACCAATAAAAACATCAACTCAAGCTGGGAAAAACAAGCCCCTACACAGCTCTGTACACAGAAAAATAAAAAAAAGTTATGGCTCTCAGACTGTGGTAATGCAAAAACATGTTTTCTTTTCTAAATAAAAGTGTTTTTATTGTGTAAAATCAGTAAAACATAAAAAATATAGAAATTGGGTATCACTGTAATGATGTCATCATGCTGAGTAAAACTAGCATGTCATTTATACCAGATGGTGGCTGCTGTAAAAAATAAAAAACACTACCAGATTTGCTGTATATTTTTTCATCCTGCCTCCAAAAACCTTTGATAAAACGAGATCAAAGCATCATACAAACCCCATAATTGCACCAATGAAAACATCAGCTCATCTCACAAAAAAAACCCTTTGTTAGCTCCGTATACAGAAAAGTAAAAAAAATTATGGCTGTCAGACTATGACAAGATAAAACCCCAATTTTTTACAAACTCATTTCTATTGTGTAAAAGTAGCAAACCATAAAAAAACTATATAAAATTTATATCATTACAATTGTTCCAACCCGCACAGTAAAGTTATCTTGTCATTTATACCACACAGCGAACGCTGTAAAATTGAAGCCCAAAAAACAATGGTGGAACTGCAGATTTTTTTTATTTTTTAATTTTCATGTCACTAAGCTAAAAAAAAACTGTGGAACACCTGTGCTCCCAAATTGCACAATACACCCATAGATAAGATCCCAGAGGGGTGTTGAATCCAGAATAGGGTGACTTCTTGAATATTTCACCTGTTCTGGTACTTTGGGGGCTTTGCAAATGCAACACAGCACCCACCAAAATCTACGTTCCAAAAGCCAAATAGTGCTCCCTCCCTTGTACGCCCTGTCATGCCCCCAAACAGCAGTTTACACACACATGTAGGGTATTGCTGAACTTGGAATAAATCGTGTAATAAATTTTGGGATGCTTTTTTTTCCAGAATTCCTTGTAAAAATTTAACATTTTAAGCTGAAACTGCAGATTATTGGAAAAAAATAAAATTTGTTATTTTTACAGCCTAATGTTAAAAAAATAGTGGAATACCTTTGGGGTCGATATACTCACTACACCCCTGGATATATTCCTTAATGGGTGTAGTTTTCCAAATTATGTCTTTTAGGGGAGTTTTTTAAGTTTTAGCACCTTAGGGTCTCCACATACCTGGAATGGTTCCTGAAATATATCCTAATGAAAATGAGACCCCAAAATCCAGAAGGTGCTCCTCCTAATCTGAGGCTTGTGGTCGAGTCAAATAGTGCACTAGAGCCACATATGGGATATCTCTAAAAAGTCAGAAACTGGGAAATCAATATTGAGTTGTATTTTCCTGGTCATATTTACTGTGTTCCAGTGGATAATGGATAAAAATCTACAAGAAAAGTGAAATTTCACCTCTTCTTTGCTTTAATTTCTGTGAAACACATGAAGCGTTAACAAACTTTATAAGTGTTGTTTTGAATACCTTTAGGGGTGCATTTTCTTAGATGGAGTCATTTATGGGGTATCAAAGATACAGACCCCTCAAAGCCACGTCAGAACGGAAAATGTCCTGGTCCTTTGGGGGTTTAATTGGATTTTCACACTCCAATTAAAACCTACACTTATTATTAACTGATAATGACTAAACAATTTAAAAGACTTAGGGTATATTCACACGGCATGTTGAGTCCATGTGAACATACGTTTTTAGATGTGTGTGGATTCGTCTGTCAGACCCAAACGGACCCAAACACACATCTCAAAATACAAAGGGTTTTACATTGTTTTTATTTTGAAACACCATCGGCTTTCACAGAGTGATCGCCGAAGGTGTCTCACGCTTTTTGGGGATCCTTGCAAAATGACAAAAAGACAAAGAAAGAAAGCGCCAAGCCCTAAAAAAACAAAGGGGCGTCCGGCACCAAAACACAGCTGCATTTGATAGTGTGGTTACTTTTAAATCCGTGATTTTCTGGTCTTTGATGCGATTTCGGATCCAAAAGGACTAAAATCAGATCCAAAATGCATGAACCCCAGAGAAGGTGCTCTTAACGAGGTTTGTGGTCTAGTCATTGCACGGAGAACATTTGCGAGGTTCTAAGTCTGAACTGGAATCAATATTGAGTTGTATTCTGGTAATTTATTTTCCTGTGGAAAACAAATCTTCAGCAACAAGTGAAATTTACTATTGCTTTGCTTAATTCAGTAAAAATGGGTTAACAACTTTATAAGTGTTGTTTGAACTTTAGGGTGCACTTTTTGGAAGTCTTTATGGTTATCAAATTTAGAGCATCTCAAGCCATTTCAGAACGGAAAGGGTCTGGCCTCGGATTATTCCCCTCCATACCAAACTACAGTCCTCTTAAAACGATAAGAAAAACAATTAAAGCTTGGAATTTACGCCAGCATGCTATTTTATGTACTTATTTTTAGCTGTGGGAAATTTTGACTGATCCTGACCATTAAACGGACCCAATTGACCTTCATGAAAATAATGATTTACATGCTTTTATTTAAATCCGAAATCGCGTTCAGATGGAGATCCAGATGGTTGTCTCACTGACCCTTTATTCATTGCCAATGAATAAACGAAGAACAAAAGAGCAGGATCCTCATAATATAAGTTAAATCCTGAACCCAAAATAAAAGGCTGTTAAAATACAATGATTTCGTTTTGTTCCTAAGCGGTTTTATAGCGATTTTCTCCAAATGGATCGAAAATCAGTGCCAAAATCCATAACACCCCTTTTGGAGGTTGCTATGAGACGATTCATCTGCCATGTACGTATTTTCAGAACACAAGGTTTTTACCTTCGCTGCAGGTTCCACTGCTATTCAATATGCCCAATATTAAAATGGTTAATATACAACGGTATCTTTCAATAAAACATCTACATTTTTATGGATTTGCAAAAAAATTGAATTTCAGTGTAAAAGAACATTTCAATTATATTTTGGTATTATCAACAATAAAACCTGTGGTTCATTGAAGAAACTCCTTTACTTTGCGTATCGCATTGAGTCACCGGTGTACGTCGTTTTTGATCAGCGCTGTTTGGATCCATCTAAAACTCACCTTAAACAGATACGTCTGGCAACGTTTTAGATCCCGCACCTTTGTCAGTTGGGTAAAATTTCATCACCATATATACCTTCGTTTCTAATGTCATTTTTCTAAAAAACTATAATGATAACAGCGGAAATGCATCGCCAAGCGCGACAGGAATGATTTATCTATTTTGATAGCAGTACTAAAAGCTACAATAGGAAAACCTAAGATGAAAACCTTTGGATTAAATACATTTGTACTATTTTCTGAATTGCTTATTTTCTTGTAGCAGCAATTCAGGGATGCATATACCCAAACCCAAAGAGTTTGCCTTTTTGTTATGTACTGTAGTGATTTCTTTGTAAAAAAAAAAAGATTATAACCTGAGACCGGGAATATGAGTAACAATAAGGAGAGGTAAAAATCAGTAGATTTAGAGATAATAATGAACAGATTTTTCCAGTTCATAAACATTACAAAGATGCGTCAGGAAACTCAGGAAGTTCAGGCTCTGGAAATGTGTTTCTACTGCATGGATTTATGTTGCACACTGCTGAGATAAAAGCTAAAGTAAGCTGTGTATAGGCAGCAGGAAATAAAGCATTTATTACATTTATTGAGAAGCCAGATCAACAGAAAAAAACACATTTGATAGATTTCAAAGGATCAGCAGTATTTTTGAGGCCCTGTTACAGTATCACTAGTATTCAAAACAGGGACCTAGTTACATGCATTTGCTTTTGAAATACTGAAGCCGTAGTCAATCTATAACTAACGTAAAAAACTTTCAGATATTTTGCTGCAGGCAGTTTAGAAATATGTTCCAGTATCTGTTCAAAGAAGAGAAATGGCTGCTTCAAAAAGACGAAATTGAGTTAATCTCCGTTGCTCCCCATGGACCATATGGAAGTGAAGTTGAGAGGCAAAAAGCGAAGGAAAAGACTGCGCAGAGGTAACGTCCGATGTCCACAGCTCTTCCCCCTCTCACACATGTTTTTATTCTGGGAGCTTCAGAAGCCTGGCAGACTGATGATGAAGCAATGTGTATATGGAAATACATGTCATGACAAAATATTCACTTTTCGTGAAATATATAAATAAAAAGAGCTGGAACATTTCTTAGTGACATTGTATTTGTAAAATCCTCATTTCCTATCAAAATACATTTCATATTAACTCTCTCAGCTCATAGCTCTAGCAAAATGTTTATTATCAAGTAGTGCTAAATAACTTGTATTCTGAGCCTCTACTTTTTTGTTGGAATTGTATATGTGATTTAATAGAAAGGTCTCATTAGAAAAGCTGCCTAAATAATACTATTAGTATAATGTTGTACCATGTTAGCCATAGAAAGTAGTAGAAGAGTGAAGAAATCAGGCGATACCTTTTTCAGGCTAACTGAGTATATTTGATGGGATTTCGAGAGACTAGCTCTTCTCAGACTGGTTTGTATACAAGAAACTGAAATTACGACTTTTATAACAAAAGACAGGACCTTCAAAGGTCCTAAATTCTTAAATAACAAAATGCAATATAACAGACAAGTATTACAACGAGTCAAAAATAACTATTGAAACTTTGATGGGTGACGGAGTCAGTAATTCTCCTTTATTGCCATCGTGTAATTTGTGGCCAACACAGTTCACACAGTTTACAAAGCTGGCTGAATATTTAGCCATTTTGCAATCGAAATTTTTGCTAATTTAAATTCCCACTCCTTTCTCTCCCTCTGCGTCTTAAAGTGTCCCATTAAAATCATGATCTTCAAATCTTCAATAGAATGTGATGGTCACAAATTACACCTGATGGCTACGAGATAAGACGCAGAATTACTGACCACTCCGTCACGCCTCACAAGTTTCCAGATAGTTGATTTCTTGACCTGTTGTAAATGACTTGTCTGCTTATATTGCATTTTGTTATTTTTAAGAATTCTAGGACCCTTTGAAGGTCCATGTCTTTTGTGTATAACAAGTCTGTAAATTTTCAGTTTCTTGTATAACACCATGTCTGAAGAAGGGAGCTGGTACTCTCGAAAGCTCACCATCAAATATACTCAGTTAGCCTAAAAAAGGTATCGCCTGATTTCTTCACTCTTCTACTAAATAACACTATCCAATTCATAATCTAGGGCATGTAACTACATCTTGTGCAGCTAACTTTCCATAATTTGTAGCATCAGTTGTGGGTTTGACAGCAAGTTCTGCATGCTGAAACCAATATGGCCCTTCTGCTCTTGAGTAGGAACGTGCTGACCAGACTACTATGGAGACGGGGTGGGGGCATCTGATTGTCTCAGAGTGCTGAGGACACTTTTCTCACACCAGCAGTCCACTCTCTCAGCAGTAATTGTCATAAGACATACCGAAGCATGGGAAAAAGGCAAAGAAAAAAAAAGTTTCTGTCTGCACTACTTTTGATTGTGATTTTTCTTTGTAATGATAGGTATGCCTTAAAGTAACATTGATCTTTGGCACTCTAGTAAGAAACTCATTTTTATTACTAAAACAATCGTGTTTGGCTATCCAGAGTTCTTCTGCCCTTCTTACCCCTGATTCTTGCTGTGCAATTGAGTTGAATCATTAAATGATACCAGTGTAAAATAGGTGTGCAGGCTAATTATTCTTTTGCAAAAGAGCCTGTGTCTGTTGATTGGTTTATGGTCTGAATACACCCTCTATAGTAATAGCCAATGGCACTTTTTCCTGGCTTCCTCATACACATGCACAATGAGGTTGGTGAAGCGTCCATGTGTTTACAGTTGGTAGAGCAACTGAGCTGCTCTACCAGCTGTAAACCCCTTTAGATTTTCAGCCAGTCCCATTGGATACTTTTACAATGTCTCCTTCCTTTGTTTTGGTTAGGTAAAGATCCTGGTAGTAAATGCAATCAGTGGTGTACGGAGAAGAGTGGAGCTACATAGCAAAGATCAAAATGGACTCACCCATTATGGTGCCACATTTTGCCATCTAGGGAAGAAGCCTAGTGTGGTTTCTGCCTCCTTTGCCCATCTCATGACTTTTGGTCCCAAGCCACTGTTTCTTAGTAATACAAGTCCTAGAGAGACAGGATGCCTTCTTGGGTTCTCACCATCTAGTAGCATAGATGATGACAACAACAAGAACTTGGCCTACTTCCCCCAAGGGCCCTATGACAAATGGTCTGTATTCACAGCAATTGAAGAAGCTCCCAACCCGTCACACCTTAATAACAAGTGAAGTTCCTTCATGACAGATTCTCAATACGTTAAATACATTATGGTAATATGTGCTGCATGTATTAGAATATATTTGTTAACACTTGAAATGATCATATACCAAAAGACTTGGAAGCAGGGAAGGGGTAAATTATTGTTACTAATATAGTGCTACTGATTAAGAAAATGTGCTAAATGCTTAAAGTATGTATTATTCTTCCTCAGGCTGAGAGAAAGATATATGGCAAAAGTCTTTGAATCAATGATGACCGAGCCGACAACTGTGAATGAATGTAAGAGATAACACTTTGTTTTATTACTCTTCTCATTAATTTCATTTGAATTTTCTACTAATTAACTAACCATCTATTTATCTAATGATTGCTCTTTTCATCTACTTGCCTCTCTCTCCCTTACTCTCACACTTTTTTTAATCTACATGTATCTATCAGATACCGGCCAATTTATATATTTTTCTCTATTTTATAGAATAAAGAGTCAGAATAGTTTAGTTCCAACTTAACACACTCTTCAAATGGTATCATTTTTGCTTAGTGTAAAGTTGTAAAGTTAGATGTTTTAATCCATAGTGTTCATCAGTGTGTGCCCAGCTGTATCCTTATTTACACATTACGACTGTTTCAGACTGTAAAAAAGCTTTATCCTCAGGAATACATTACTACTACAAGAAGGGTCAGGGTATAATGGAAGGTAATTTGCAATATTTATTTAGTTTTGATGGCTGATATGAGTAAATGAGGAAGAGTCAGCGCTTTACTAGTGCCATTAAATTGCTTCATTTTCTTTTTATAGAGTAAATACATGATGCAATAAGCTTCTTGGTTTTAAGTTGCACTATTTTTATAGGAATACATAGTAATCATCCTTTATAGTACAGTAATCACTGGATGCCTCCTATGATTATAATCTGCACTATAAATAAATAATATTATAAAAAATAATGTTGAAGTGTTTCATTGATGCTTATTCTTACACAGTATTTGCATTCCTGAGGTTACAGTTTACAGATGTTACATATGTTTGTGAAATTTTTCAGTTTATATTGTGACTGTATGTCCTGGAGCATTACACAGTATGTCCTCAATAAAAGACAATGCTGTTTCACACAGCCAAAAACAGCTTCAGATTCATGCATGTTGTCTCTTCCTGTTTAGTCTGTGGGTGGTTCTATGGCAATGGTTAGCATATCAGCTCTGAATTCACAGATCTTCTAATTGCACTGACATGAGAACAGGATATGTTATCTATAGTGCAAAGAGCTTCAGAGCTCAAACTAAACACTTAAGAAGTAATCTGCTTTGTTTGTTAGAGATAACATACTCTGTTCTCAAGCTACCATTGTCCTGTGTGCCGACCTGTAGTGATGTCACAGAGCAGAGAGAAGGGGAAAGCAGGATGGTAACTAGAGAAACCTGTGTGCACAGTCTTGATTTAACATTTCCTAAATGTTGACAGCTAATCTTTGTAGCGAGACAACCTCTTTAAGTACAGTGGGACACAGTGCTAAGTCATTTCTATACAATTTCCATAACATATGGAAATTGCTAATTACTGGGCTTAACTGATCCTTCTGAATGTGATTGTTTTCATTATTGGAGCTATAGTGTACGATGCTTCAAGACATACAGTCAACATATCATCTGAAAACATTTCACAGCATGGTGCTCAGTGGTTAGCATTGTTGCCTAAGGCCTCGTTCACACGGCTTATTTTGCCGCGGATTGGCGCCGTACTGCGCGCCGGATTTGCGCTGCGTAGGGCGCCAATCCGTCGGAGAAAATTAACGGTATCCACTGCTCTCATAGAGAACAGTGGATTCCGCCACTCCTCCCCGCTCGGCGCATCCGCCGCGGGTGGAGAAAGTTACACGCACATTATTTCCGGCGCGTACGCGCCGTAAACAATGCATTGTCTATGGGGCCGGGGAGCAGCGCCCCCGCCGCGCTCCGGCCCCGCCCCCGCCCCGCCCTTATTCAACGGCGGATTTGGAGGACAAAAAATCCGTTGGGAATAAGCCGTGTGAACACGGCCTTATAGTGCAGTGGTCCTGGGTTTAGAGGAAACCTGTCACATTGAACATGCTATCTGATCTGTGTGCAGCGTGCTATAGAGCGGAAAGAGCTGAGCAGATTGATATAAAGTTTTGTGGGGAAAGATACAGCAGAACTTGGAGTTTATTCATTTAATTTACTGCTTAAATTGGCAGTGTTTTCAGTGTATTGACAGCCTTCCTTGTACAAGTGTACAAGTGGACTCCTTTATACAGAATAAGTAGTAAGTTAAATGAATAAACTGCAAGTTCTACTGAATCTTTCCCCACAAAGCAATCTCGGCTCTCAGCGCCGTGAGGCATGGAGTATGACTAAAAAAATAATTTTTATTAAGTGTAAAACATTATCAGATAAAGCGCTGAAACCTTCTATAAACATACATAAATAAAATCCCTAACAACGCGTTTGTCGCCGAGACCGGCGCTACATCAGGAATTGCAATAGAGAGAATTGCCGGGAAATACAGTAATTCAAATTGTTTAAGCTCTTCTCACAGGTCGGCATAAACCAGCCAATCAGAATAGGAGCGACAGTGGCCCATTCTAACCTATGGAGAAATAAAGATCAATCATATTCAAAGGCGGGACAGTTCAAATACAGTAAAAAAGGGAGAAACGAGTTGGGTTGGTTGAGCTAGCGGGGGCTTGTCCAGCTTAGCCAATCAGAGCGCGAAACTACTTTCTCAAGAGTTCTATGGGGAAAAGAAATTCAGAGCGAGCTCTGTGATTGACTAACTTAAAAGAGGCGCGGTTATTTGGACCAATGGGGAGCGAGCGACGCTCCTTTTGGGTTTTCTAATGCAATCTGAAATAAAACTGTTTCATGGCCGAAATCAAATGATAAGACTACAGAAGTTGACCCGATGTGTATATAAAATGAATAATTTTATGGGCGTAAAGAAAAAAAAAAATAAATCAATAAAATCATGTTTATTTCTTTCTTTTCGTTGCACCTATACTATTGATCCTTGGATAACGAAAATAAAGAAATAAACATGATTTTATTACCCCCATATTATTATTCATTTTATATACACATCGGGACAACTTCTGTAGTCTTATAATTTGATTTCGGCCATGTACAGTTTTATTTCAGATTGCATTAGAAAACCCATGGGAGCGTTGCTCGCTCTCCCATTGGTCCAAATAACGGCGCCTCTTTTAACTTAGCCAATCACAGAGCTCGCTCTGAATTTCTTTTCCCCATAGAACTCTATGAGAAAGTAGCTCGCGCTCTGATTGGCTAAGATGGACGAGCCCCCGCCACTTCAACCAATCAGCTCGTTTCTGCCTTTTAACGGTATTTTGAACTGCCCGCCTTGGAATATGATTGGTCAATTTTTCTCCATAGGTTATAATGGGTCCCTGTCGCTCCTATTCTGATTGGTCAATTCTCCTCCATAGGATATAATGGCCACTGTCGCTCCTATTCTGTTTGGGCTGGTTTATGCCGACCAATCAGAAGAGCTTAAACAATTTGAATTACTGTATTTCCCGGCGATTCTCTCTATTGCAATTCCCTATGTAGCGCCGGTCTCGGCGACAAACACGTTGTTCGGGATTTAACTGATTTATTTTTAGAGAAGGTTTCAGCGCTTTATCTGATAATGTTTTACACTTAATAAAAATGATTTTTTTATTAATACTTCATGCCGCACGGTGCTGAGCCCCGAGATTTCAGTGCGCCGCTCTCTCCATAGACTACAATGGGAGAAGTAGCTCGCGCTCTGATTGGCTGGGATAGCCAAGCCACCGCTAGCTCAGCCAATCAGCTCTATTCTGTATTTTTACTGTATTTTGAACTGTCCCGCCTTGGATTTTGATTGGTCAAAACTTCTCCATAGGATATAATGGGTCTTTGTCGCTCCTATTCTCATTGGCTGAGCTAGCCAAGCCCCCGCTAGCTCAACCAATCAGCTCTTTTCTGCATTTTTACTGTATTTTGAACTGTCCCGCCGTTGATTCTGAGTGGTCAATCTTTCTCCATAGGTTTTAATGGTTCACTGTCGCTCCTATTCTGATTGGCTGGTTTATGCCGACCAATGAGAATAGCTTTCAGAATTTGAATTACTGTATTTCCCGGCAATTTCCAATATCCGATTTCTTGATATTGCGCCGTTCAAGATTTTTTGGAAAGTGATTTTTTTTTTATTATGTTTATTTTTTATGTTCAGCTCTTTTCTGACAATGTTTTCCGCCTTTATAAAGGTGATTTTTTCGGAATCATACTCCTGCTGCACGGAGCGAAGTCCCGAGATTTGTGTAGCGATCTTCTATCTGCTTCCTCGCATGTTCCGATCCTGCTTCACTTCGCCACCGCCGGAGCATTTAGACCAAAATAAACCAGGTCTGCCTGTCGGAGCAGCCGAGCGCTGCACTGCGCCTCGCTTTGCCGACTCGCCATCGTACATGCCTCGGGGTATACGAGCGCGCCGCGTCCCACCCCAGAACGCCTACACCGCACCCACACCGCGCCCACTGCCCGCCCCTTCATGCGGGGGGCAGCTGAAAGTGGCGAACGCTGCGCCTAACACCGCATCCCTGCGTCCGATAGGGGGATTCGGGCCGGGAGGCGCAGTATACGCCAAAAAACAGGCGAAAAGCCCGTTCATACATGTCGCCCCAAATCTGCAGTTTGTATGTTCTCTCTGTGTTTTTGTGAGCTTCATCTAGGTACTCTGGTTTCCCCAACAAACTCCAAAAACATACTGATGTTTAATCTGGAATTTAGACTGTGACAATCTCTGTACAGAGTTTTAGTATATAACGATTCTATATAAATGAATATTTTAAATAAAATACAAATAGTTGCAACATTGGGACCTGTAAACTGTAATCTCAGCAATGTGAATAGCCAACACTAGAAATGGAGTAACACTTTATTTCCTTGCAGAATAGTTGTGCAGATCTCCTACTTTGCGTAAGATACAAAACAAGGAACAATGTGCAGTTGTCAGAGGAGGAGAAGTTGAGCAATGCTTTCAGTAGTACTTTCAATTCATATAGTAACTAAAATTTATGGTGCTCATATAAAATCAAAGTCAACATTGTTGGAGCTAGCAGTTTATGAGAAACAATTGAAGCTCCAACTTGGAGCCACTGTGTATATTATAGTGGGGAATTGCATTATCGGCAGTAACCTAATATAATGTTCTAGTTAGAATAACTTCCTTTGCATCCACGGGCAATCTGCTAATAACATTCAAGGGCTGCTGGTAATTTCTAATTTCATCAAAAGAATGTATCCTTCTTTTATGAGTAGTCTTCTAATGAACGACTATATGTCTACATTATAGTGACCAATAGAATATGCTATATATGCAAGGCATCTGGCATGTACCGGTACAACACGACTTGTTAAATAAACCAGTGGAAACTCATCTGTCACGTCTTCAATGCTATATCCCAGCAGGCGTGCGTAATCCAAAAAATATATTAGTAAAACAAAACCTTTAAAAGCCAACTAACCCTGATGGACCTTAACCACCTCTCGCCCCGAAATGGGCAACCTAGCACCTGTACCTCACCCTAGGAAGCCTGTCAAGGCACAGAGTCCTTAACCTGAGTAATGACCAAAGATATGTAGGAAAAAACTTGCAACAAGCAAAGAACTGCTCAAAATAGGAAAATCTTGCATCAGGCAAAATAAACTAGTTTCCCTAGAAAATCTACTGGTTCATCAGGGAGCAAATGATAATCATGTATCAAAAAGGAATAGTAATAAGGTACATAAATGTGTATAACAAAAATACAACCAAAATACACCGATGAGCGAGCCTGACAAACTATAGAGATAGCTACAGCCTTATAGACACCATAATAGGAGAAAGAACTATTCACGTCCCTTGCTAATGAAATTTCAGCAGGGAAAAACCCATGATGAACATGTAATGCAAAGACAAGAGGGTGTGCAACAGTGGCTCAGAAAGGAGGCTGATGATGGCATTGAGGAAAGAAGGGAGGGCCAGATATAAGTAGTAGCAGCAAATAAACCTGCCCACAAGCTGAAGTAACCAATCGAAGCAGTCAGAGGTTCGTGCGACTCACCTCTCCATTCACTTCTATGGAAGCTCCTGAATTTAGCTGAGCTATATTCGGACCTCCCATAAAAGTGAATGAGGAGGACAGCCGCCCTCGTCATTCTCACGCATGGTTGGCTGAAAGCTAACTGGAATCAACCTTTGCAGTAGACTTTGCTTCATGGGAACACTCCTTTAAGTATATGCATCCAAATGTAAGTAATATGAGAGTGATTACAGATGTTCCTAGTATTTAACTTTCTACCTCTAAATGGCAGATGGGAGGCCAATGAAGACCATTTCATACCAGCTTTCCAGTGACCCTGCTGCAGGAGACAGTTGGACAATTCCTCCAGACAATGAAGATGCTATGTCTGGTGCAGAAACTTCTAATCAAGAGGCAACCCTTTATGACTTTACTAGTGACAAGGTAATGCCTGCAGTCTGCCCTGAAATGTTGTGTTTCAGTAGCTCATTCAGTACCTCATCATTCTATTGTATCAGAAAATGATAAAACGGAATGCCAGCTTTTAGACAAATAAAATTAAAACTTAACTTTTATTGGATGACTAGTTTTACAATGTTTAAACAAACTACATCAAAAGTGGGATATGGGAACAATCAACTACTTTTCCTGCCTAGTCAAAGTATCTATCTCGTTCCCCTTAATTTTGCCCTAATCCTCCAACTGTGGGTAGTTTTAATTTCAAAGCGATAAGGGGGTTACTGAGGAAAGGAGGGATAGTATTCCAAGTAAAAAAGGTAAACAAATGCAATGTTCAGTTTTTTTGTGAAATACACACCACACATAAAAGGCACCCCAAACCAATATAAAACAAGTTAGAGATGACAACATGGGCTGTCCAGGATCTTTAGTAATAAAGTTCTGACACATTATCCCTGGGGTCACCGGGTTAATCAGGGAACCAGTTAGTCAAGGTGTTAAATTATACATATACAGAACAGCAAAGGAATTATTATTTTCTGAAAAACATTATACAACCAATAATGCACATACATACACTAATGAAAAAAATGTTATGGATATCTGACTTTTGGTTGAAATTTCAGGATGAACATAACATTTCTTGAAATTTCTTTTTTAATTAACTAAATGAGACCATCTCTTAACTTTAGAATGCACAAGTTTCAGTACAACTTGCTGATCTCTAACAAGGAGCTTAAAGGCAAAATTGCCAACAGATGTTTGATCCTTGAATCACCCAATACATTTAGGGGATCCATTTGAATTGTGATTTAAACAGTCCTCCTCATCTTGCTGTTCACATTTTGATATCATGAGAGCAAGACAACACCTTTCAATTGATCAACAGTATCTCGTCATTGTTAGGCTTCAAGCAGGATGTTCTCAGACGAAAGTGGTAACTGCCCTTAGAATGTCATCAGCAGGTTGCAACAGAGATACAGAGAGAATGGAAGAGTCACAGAAAGGCATAGAAGTGGACATCCTTTGGCTGCATCACACACTAATGAATGTTTCATTCTAAACAATGCCCTGCGGAACCGGATGATGAATGCCTCACAAATACAGGCATGTTTAACCCCTTAACGACCTTAGACGTATCCATACGTCCAGGTCGTTTGGGGGTTCACGCACCTGGACGTATGGATACGTCCTGAGGATCGCGCAAACTCTAAAGCAGAGTTTGCGCGATCGGCGCGGGGTGTCAGCTGTATATTACAGCTGACATCCCGCAGCGTCGGCCCCGACCCCGGATCGCTCCGGGGGGGGGGGGGGGGCGGTTAACCCCTTAATTATCGCGACGATCGGGTCGCAATAACTAAGAGACGCAGGAGGAGATCGCTCCTCCTGCGTCTCTGTCGGCGGCAGCAGCGCACGGATCGCACGATCCGTGCAGCTCCTGCCCTCTGACAGACAGCACGGAAGGCAGAGAATGCCTTCCGGGTTGTCTGTGACGTCACGATGCCCGGCCGTGCCCTGTGGGCATGGCCCGGCATCGTGACTGACAGTTGTCATAGGAACCAGTCATAGCAACAAGCTATGCACTGATTCCTATTGAATGAGAGATCTAAAGATCTCTCATTCAAATCCCCTATGGGGAAAAGTAAAATAAAAATGTGAAAAAGTGAAAAAAAGTAAAAAAAAAGTGAAAAACAAGTAAAACACAAACACGAAAAATAAAATAAAAATACGTACACCGCCCTTTTCCCCTTTACAAACGCCAATCGCCCCAAAAAAGATCAAAAATAAATAAAGTACCCATATTTGGTATCGCCGCGTGCGTAACGACCTGCCCTATAAATCTGTCATGTTAATTAACCCGTACGGTGAACGGCGTAAAAAAAAAAAAAAAACAATCACAGAATTAAGATTATTGTTCATCCCGCAGCACATAAAATGGAATTAAAAGCGATCAAAAAACTCCTAGAAATGCCAAAGTTAGTACAATTAAAAACATCAGTTCATCCCGCAAAAAAAAGTCCTTATACAGCTCTGTATACGGAAAAATAAAAAATGTATAGCTCTCAGAAGATAGCGATGCATAAATATTGTTTTACACACTAAAAACACTTTTCTTTTTTTTTTAAAGTGCTTCAACATAAAAAAACTATATAAATAGGGTCCAAACAAACAAAAAGAAAAATAGTCTCGGCACTACTCTGCAAGGTAACAACTAGTGGGATATCCGGACACACAGCTGCATGCAGACTAACAAATTAGCACGAAGTGTGGTGCTCAGTGAAGTATAAAGACAAGTATAAAGTCTATGCATAAATAAAAATAGAAAAGAAAAAATCCTTCTCGGCACTCACCAATCTTCACTTAAAATGCTATTTTATTTCGGCTTACTTGACATACAGGGCATACGGGAGTAAGAGCGACAGAAAGGCAACAGCTCGATTGAGAGGTAAAGATAGGATAGGACTGCCCGATTTGAGACACACGTTGAAGTCGTGGGCAGCTTAAACATGTTCTGATCATGATATGTGAACCGAGAGTCTCAAAGTTTTTTCATGTATGATAGATAGCATAAATGCTTCTTTAGGGATTTCGACGTAGTGTATTGCCCTTTTTGCAGAAATGTGCCGCTGGTGGCGGTCTGTGTGTGTACATGTATAATTACATGTGTGCCGCAGCCCTGCCAGTGGCACCCAGGTATTGGCATACGTTTTTTCAGAAATGTTTTTGTGTGCAGAAACATACGTTATACTTGGTGTACATTGATTTTAACCTATATGGAAAGGAAGGGGTGCTTTCCATTTGGGTTTCTGTCCCCGCCCACTCTCACAGGCTGTCATAAGAGGGGCAGCTTTGCAGGTTGGGTGTTTTTTATTTTTTCTCTGAATAATGGAGGTCGGTGACCCAGTGAGAGGCCTGATATGCTCGATTGAGAGGTAAGATAGGATAGGACTGCCCGATTTGAGACCACGTTGAAGTCGTGGGCAGCTTAAACATGTTCTGATCATGATATGTGAACCGAGAGTCTCAAAGTTTTTTCATGTATGATAGATAGCATAAATGCTTCTTTAGGGATTTCGACGTATGTATTGCCCTTTTTTGCAGAAATGTGCCGCTGGTGGCGGTCGTGTGTGTACATGTATAATTACATGTGTGCCCGCAGCCCTGCCAGTGGCACCCAGGTTTGCATACGTTTTTTCAGAAATGTTTTTGTGTGCAGAAACATACGTTATACTTGGTGTACATTGATTTTAACCTATATGGAAAGGAAGGGGTGCTTCCATTCTGGGTTTCTGTCCCCGCCCACTCTCACAGGCTGTCATAAGAGGGGCAGCTTTGCAGGTTGGGTATTTTTTATTTTTTCTCTCTGACTAATTGAGGTCGGTGACCCAGTGAGAGGCCTCATCGGCTCGATTGAGAGTTAAAGATAGGATAGGACTGCCGCTATAGAGACCACGACGTTTGTATTGGTCAGCTTAAACATGTTCTGATCATGATATGTGAACCGAGAGTCTCAAAGTTTTTTCATGTATGATAGATAGCATAAATGCTTCTTAAGGTATATCGACGTAGTGTATTGCCCTTTTTGCAGAAATGTGCCGCTGGTGGCGGTCTGTGTGTGTACATGTATAATTACATGTGTGCCGCAGCCCTGCCAGTGGCACCCAGGTTTGCATACGTTTTTTCAGAAATGTTTTTTGTGTGCAGAAACATACGTTATACTTGGTGTACATTGATTTTAACCTATATGGAAAGGAAGGGGTGCTTCCATTCTGGGTTTCTGTCCCCGCCCACTCTCACAGGCTGTCATAAGAGGGGCAGCTTTGCAGGTTGGGTGTTTTTTATTTTTTCTCTCTGAATAATGGAGTTCGGTTACCCCGTGAGAGGCCTGATTTGATCGATTGATAGGTACAGATAGGATAGGACTGCCAGATTAGAGACCACGTTGAAGTCGTGGGCAGCTTAACATTGTTCTGATCATGATATGTGAACCGAGAGTCTCAAAGTTTTTTCATGTATGAATAGATAGCATAAATGCTTCTTTAGGGATTTCGACGTAGTGTATTGCCCTTTTTGCAGAAATGTGCCGCTGGTGGCGGTCTGTGTGTGTACATGTATAATTACATGTGTGCCGCAGCCCTGCCAGTGGCACCCAGGTTTGCATACGTTTTTTCAGAAATGTTTTTGTGTGCAGAAACATACGTTATACTTGGTGTACATTGATTTTAACCTATATGGAAAGGAAGGGTGCTTCCATTTTGGTTTTTTTGTCATCCCGCCCACTCACACAGGCTGTCATAAGAGGGCAGCTTTGCAGGTTGGGTTTTTATTATTTTTTCTCTCTGAATAATGGAGGTCGGTGACCCAGTGAGAAGCCTGATTGGCTCGATTGAGAGGTAAAGATAGGATAGGACTGCCCGATTTGAGACCACGTTGAAGTCGGGCAGCTTAAACATGTTCTGATCATGATATGTGAACCGAGAGTCTCAAAGTTTTTTCATGTATGATAGATAGCATAAATGCTTCTTTAGGGATTTCGACGTAGTGTATTGCCCTTTTTGCAGAAATGTTGCCGCTGGTGGCGGTCTGTGTGTGTGTACATGTATAATTACATGTGTGCCGCAGCCCTGCCAGTGGCACCCAGGTTTGCATACGTTTTTTCAGAAATGTTTTTGTGTGCAGAAACATACGTTATACTTGGTGTACATTGATTTTAACCTATATGGAAAGGAAGGGTGCTTCCATTTTGGTTTCTGTCCCCGCCCACTCTCACAGGCTGTCATAAGAAGGGGCAGCTTTGCAGGTTGGGTGTTTTTTATTTTTTTCTCCTGAATAATGGAGGTCGGTGACCCAGTGAGAGGCCTGATTGGCTCGATTGAGAGGTAAAGATAGGATAGGAACTGCCCGATTTGAGACCACGTTGAAGTCGTGGGCAGCTTAAACATGTTCTGATCATGATATGTGAACCGAGAGTCTCAAAGTTTTTTTCATGTATGATAGATAGCATAAATGCTTCTTTAGGGATTTCGACGTAGTGTATTGCCCTTTTTTTGCAGAAATGTGCCGCTGGTGGCGGTCTGTGTGTGTACATGTATAATTACATGTGTGCCGCAGCCCTGCCAGTGGCACCCAGGTTTGCATACGTTTTTTCAGAAATGTTTTTTGTGTGCAGAAACATACGTTATACTTGGTGTACATTGATTTTAACCTATATGGAAAGGAAGGGTGCTTCCATTTTGTGTTCTGTCCCCGCCCACTCTCACAGGCTGTCATAAGAGGGGCAGCTTTGCAGGTTGGTGTTTTTTTTATTTTTTCTCTCTGAATAATGGAGGTCGGTGACCCAGTGAGAGGCCTGATTGGCTCGATTGAGAGGTAAAGATAGGATAGGACTGCCCGATTTGAGACCACGTTGAAGTCGTGGGCAGCTTAAACATGTTCTGATCATGATATGTGAACCGAGAGTCTCAAAGTTTTTTCATGTATGATAGATAGCATAAATGCTTCTTTAGGGATTTCGACGTAGTGTATTGCCCTTTTTGCAGAAATGTGCCGCTGTGGCGGTCTGTGTGTGTACATTATTATTACATGTGTGCCGCAGCCCTGCCAGTGGCACCCAGGTTTGCATACGTTTTTTCAGAAATGTTTTTGTGTGCAGAAACATACGTATACTGGTGTACATTGATTTAACCTATATGGAAAGGAAGGGGTGCTTCCATTTTGGGTTTCTGTCCCCGCCCACTCTCACAGGCTGTCATAAGAGGGGCAGCTTTGCAGGTTGGGTGTTTTTTTATTTTATTTTCTCTCTGAATAATGGAGGTCGGTGACCCAGTGAGAGGCCTGATTGGCTCGATTGAGAGGTAAAGATAGGATAGGACTGCCCGATTTGAGACCACGTTGAAGTCGTGGGCAGCTTAAACATGTTCTGATCATGATATGTGAACCGAGAGTCTCATAGTTTCTCAGATGGCATCACTTATGGGGGTTTCTAACATACAAGCCCCTCAATGCCACGTCAGAACTGGAGTGGTCCCTAAAAAAATGTATATTGCAAATTTTCTTGAAAATGTGAGAAATTACTACTAAATTTCTAAGCCCTCTAATGTCGTAAAAAAAAAAAAGACATTTAAAAAAATGATGCCAACTATAGTGGACATATGGTAGATGCTAGCTATAAACTATTTTGTGGTAAATAATTATCTGTCTTGCACGCAGAAATTTTGCAACTTTCAAAATTGCAAATTTTTCCAAATTTTCATGTAATTTTGATATTTTTCACAAACAAACAAGGATTATATGGATAAAAATTTCTTACTAACTTAAAGCACAATCTGTCACGAGAAAACAATCTCTGAATCACATGAATAGGTAAAAGTGTCAAAAAGTTATTCTCACATAAATTGACACATGTCAGATTTCAAAAATAGGGCTGTGTCAGGAAGGTCAAAACAGGCTGGGTCCTTAAGGGGTTAATGGAGGTGAGACGCAACCATATGTCACGTCAGACCATTCATAACCATTTACATCAGCATGGTCTGCATGCTGGAGGACCAGCAAGGGTACCTGACCGGTACCTGACCTGGCTGATGCATAGCGCTCTCCTTGAAGTCTCAGCATTGTTGACGGCCATCATTTCTGCTAAGGGTGAATTTTCTTTAATCGCTGAACAGCACTGAGGACCCCTGATCCCTCGTCCAGCGTAGATGCTTCCTGGCCCATTCAAGATGATGATGCCTGTACCTGGTGGTGTGGTCAGGTCATCTGGAGTGGGATGCAGTGACACTCATACCCAGCATGGGTGCTAACGAGGTGGTACGAGTGTGCCCACGGCCTGCCGTGCAGGTAGCAGAACTGCCCGTGACAGTACCCTCTTTTTTGGGCCCCCCTCTCTTTTTTGTCTGAAACTTAAAGAGAAAGGTCCCTGTCAAGAATGTTGGACTCCGGTTCCCAAGACCGCTCTCCTGGATAAAACCCGCTTCACCTTAATAGTTTTCTCAGTCAGATTCTCCTTTTCCTCAAAGACGTCAGTAGAGTTGACTTCAGGAGTCGGAGACACATCTTCTCAGGAGAAGCGGTTGAGGACCAATGGCTTGAGGAGTGAGATATGGAAGGAGTTCAGGATGTGTAAAGAAGGAGGCAGGTGGAGCTTGTAGGCCACCAGATTGTATGCGCTGTAGAAACTCAAACAGACCCAGCTTGTAGCTGGAGATCTTCAAGTGTACGTATTTGACGAACGACCGTACCTTATCCCCAGGGAATTAACAGCAGGAACATCCAAAGACGCTGACAGAGGCAGGGGAGACAAGGGTGTCGGCCATAAAATGGCATAATCTCCCAGAACTTGGTTCACTCTTTCCACTTGCCCGTTGGTATAGGGATGATAGGCTGAAGAGAAGTCTAACTTGACCTGGAGACGAGGACAGAGTGCACGCCAGAACTTCGAGATGAATTGGACCCCCCAGTCCGAGACCATCTGCAGGGACAGGCCAGAAGAAAATATGCCAGAAGCTGAGTGGCTAGCAAGCTGAGGAGCCAAGGGGAGATCGGGCAAAGCCAGTGGCACATCTTCGAGAACCGGTCCATAAGGTATTATTTGAGGAGAGTGGTAGTTCAGTAATGAAGTTCATGGCTACAGTATATGAGTCCAAGGATCTGGCAAGGGTTGCAAAAGCCAACAGGTTTGAGACGAGGAGCCTTGTTGCGGGCACTAATGGCACATGAAAGTCCTTGACAATTTGACACAGATTAGGCCACTGGTAATGCTGAGATATGAGCAAGCAGGATTTTTTAATTCCAGGATGACAGCTCAGCAAAGAACAATGTCTCCAATTCAAATTTTTTTTTCCTTTACAGCAGGAGGAAAAATTTTTTTCCCCCTCCCCGGGGAACACTTGGGATCATGGGCACTGCCAAATCAACTTCAGGAAAAATTTAAATGCTGGGGCGGGGGCTAGGCCACCATAGAGCTACGGGAAAAAGCTCAGTCTATTCTTTTTCCGGGCTGAAGTGTATCAAGAAATCAAATCAAAAAAAGAGGGACCACTACTTAAAAGGGATTCAAGCACTGTGCCATCTGAAGATACAGAATGCTTTTATGGTAGGTGAATTTGTTAACCACAGGGCTGTGGAGTCGGTAATCCAAAACCCTAACTCTGATTCCTCAATTTCACCTAACTCCAACTCCGACTCCGACTCCCGATCATTTCTACAGCCTAATGCATTGTATATACAATGCTTTGGGGTTTCGAAAATCGGGTTCTCCATTTCAGCTGGAATGGGGAAATTTAAAACATGGCAGCGATGGAAGCCCCTTTCCCAAGGGTTTCCCGGGTGCTAATTTTTATGATCGGAAAAAAAAGCAATCTCACAGCGGGGCCCCCAAACGCATGAAGAACAGTGCGTGGCACCATTTCTCATTGATTTAGATGCCACGGCCATCTTTGGGGCCCCGTCATCAATTTAAACGCACAAGGGGGGGGGGGGGTTTCAGGTGTTAGCTACAATTGCCCTAATTCCTAGCAGTTTGTCACGCAATCCCGCACTAGCCGCTTACCACTCGGGACTATCCCTAAGTCCAATGTCGGTAAACTTTAAAGACCATCAATTTTTGAACCCTTAAAATGTAATTTTTTTTCGGCAGTGGAAAAAGTCTTAGAAAAAAAATGCTTATGATAGTTTTGCCTTTGGGTGTTTTCTGTGTGAAGGGGCCACGCCTTCCCACAGACAAGGGATCCATTCAAGGGAAGGGGCTTCAAGGATTTGGGGCCAGACAAGAAAGGTGCAGAGGCAAAGGCTGACTTCAGACGGGATAATGCTTCTTCTGCCTCGAGTGGTGAAGTGTGGAATAAACTGTCGTAAAATTTTCAAATCTCAAAGCCGTATGGCCCTGGCACAAAGGCCGGGGCCATTATAGGGGGGGAAGACGCTTTTCAGGGGTCCATCTGAAGTCCATTGCTGACAATGTAAACCCAGAAAAGGGGGAACCGTCTTTTTGAAGATGCATTTTTCAAGCTTGACATACACTTGATTGCGCCATAAAAATCTTAGAACCTAGCACCCGTGGGAACAATGTGCTTCACGATTGGGCAAGAAAATCAAGATATCGTCTAGATACATGACCACACATGAGTATACAAAGTCTCTGAAGATCTTGTTAACAAATTCTTGGAAGACAGCTGGAGCATTGAGCAGGCTGAATGGCATCACCAGATCCTCAAAATGTCCATCACGGGTATTGAAGGCAATCTTCCATTCATTGCCTTCTCATATGCGAATCAAATTGTACACCCCTCACAAGTCGAACTTCGCAAAGACTCTGGCTCCGCAAAGACAGTCAAAGAGCTTGGAGATCAGTAGAAATGATATCAGTTCTTAATAGTTATTTTACTGAGACCCCAATAGTTTGATGTAGGGGCTAAGGCAACCACCCATTTTTTCCCACAGAGAAGAACCCGGCACCGGGTAGAGAAGAATACTTACGGATGAACCCCTTCTAAAGAATTTCTTTTATCTAGGCCACCATGGACTGTGTCTTGGGCACAGACAAAGTATAAACCCTGTCCCGAGGAGGAATAGTCCCAGGCAGGAAGTCAAAAGGACAGTCATAAGCTCGGCCTGGCGGAAGGGTTTTTGCATATTTCTGGCAAGGAGAGGGCAGACCCAGCAGGGGAGTAGCAGACATTAATGGAGAAGTGGTACTTACCGGACGGAGCAGGAGAGTAGCAGACATCAGTGGAGAAGTGGTACGCACCGAACGGAGCAGTACAAGACACCGAGAATGGCAGTCTTGTCCCCAAAGTGTAACTTCGCCCGTTTCCCAATTGAGCACCGGAGCATGGTGCTGTAGCCAGGTAAGTCCCAGCAGAACGGCAGAGGAGGAATGGTGTAACTCATAAAACACGATCTCCTCCTTATGCAATGCCCCCACTTGAAGACTAATGGATTCAGTAGGGAACAGAATGAAGTCACACAGGTATTCACCATTAATGGAGTAGATGACCAGCGGTTTGTCAAGAAGGACCACGGAGAGTCGATACTTAGAAACCCGAGTGTCAACAATGTGTTTAACAAATTTATGATCCAAAATCACAAAGGGAGAGGGTTTGGGAAAATGACACCAGCGAGGTCATGTTTTTACCAACAGCTCAATTAAAAGATAATGTTCATGTTTACACCCTTTTAACCCTCTCCCCCTGTAGCGTAGTGCAGGAGTTTCTCAAACACAATGGGGCGGGGGATATGGAAATGCTCAGGATAAAAGTAGAGGAAAAAATTCTGCGTCATCGACGGGACCCTCTTGCTGTATAGGTGGACTCTGTCCCCCTTTCATTGGTTTTAGAAGAAGCTTGGTGGAGGGGTGGAGGCCTTTTTAAACACCGGGAAGACAGGGGAAGGGCAAAATGGTCTAGCCGATTCCGTTGCTGACAGAGCTCCTCTTCAGCAACCAGATACTTTTTCGGGGTGCCAGATGGATGAGCACATCCAGGGATCAAGGGAGGTCACAACCAGCCAGCTAATTTTTTACCTACCAAAAGAGGGGGGCCCCAAAAGTGGGTCAGGGCCTCATTTTCCATGACAAATTGAGGAGAGGAAAAAATTGTACCGCTATTGCTTCATGGAGTCACCCTTATGAGGTGGAGCAGAGAAGCTGCAGCGGAAGACACATCTCCTTGTTCCTCAAACACGTTGCGAAACAACTCCAGATAGGCTTGGCTGTCACTGGTTCCCCTTTGGTCACAAAGGGGTGTGTCCCAGGCCTAGTCTTCATCCGACAGCAGACTTACTACAAACACCACTTTTGCTCATTCAGTGGGGAACTGGTTCACCATTAACTCCAAATGTATGGTGCACTGGCTGATGAACCCTATGCAGGCTTGAGGGTTCCTGTCAAACCTTGGTGACAATGTTCTCCAGTGACCATCTGGATGATCCAGAGGAGGCATGGGAGAAGGTAATAAAACTTTTTGGTATCAACTACACTCGCCGTGTTTGGAGGAAGAAGAAAGATGAGTACAACCCCAAGAACACCATCCCAACTGTGAAACATGGGGATGGAAACATCATACTTTGGGGGCGCTTTCCTGCAAAGGGAACATGACAACTGCATCGTATTGAAGGGAGGATGAATGGGGCCGTGTATTGTGAGATTTTGGCCAACAACCCTCAGTAAGAGCATTGAAGATAGGTTGTGGCTGTGTCTTCCAACAGGACAATGACCCAAAACACAAAGCCAGGGCAACTAAGGAGTGGCTCTGTAAGAAGCATTTCAAGGTCCTGGAGTGGCCTACTCAGTCTCCAGACCTGAACTCAATTGAAAATCTTTGGAGGGAGCTGAAACTCCAGTGGTAGTCCAGCGATAGACCGGAAAGGTCTGGAAAAGATCTGTATCAAGGAGTCGCCCAAAATCCCTGTTACAGAGTGTGCAAAATTGGCCAAGAACTCCAGGAAGCATCTGACCTCTGTAATTGCAAATAAAAGTTTCTGTACCAAATATTAAGCTCTGTTCTTCTATTGTATCAAATATTATTTCGCAATTTTTAAATGCTAATTAATTATTTAAAAATCAACAATTGATTTTTCTGGTTTTTTTTAATTCTGTCTCCCCCACAGTTGTACCCAAGAAAAAAGACAGACCTCTCCATTTTTGGTGGGGGTAATTTTTTTTCCCTTGTACTACATGCACATGTATAAATTTTCATATATCATACACAATTTTAAAATTACCCAAGGAAGTAGCACTGCATGCTTATAAGGGGCCTCTTTTTAAACCCCTTACCGAATTTTCCGCTATACGCAATGTGGGTAGGGGGTTCCCCCCAAATTGACGTTGGGTACGTCATGGCATCTTTCCCTCACAAGCGGAGGCGCAAAATAAAACAGGGGAAAGCGGGATATTACCCCGGCACATGCCCCATCCCCCACCCGGATGAGCTCGGCCGCGGGGGATTAACCCCCGATGTCGCACACTGCGCGACATCGCAGCTGCGGGCACAGGAAAGGAGCTCCTGCTGCCCCTTCCCCGCGTAAAGGGGCTCACCGCCGCTACTGTCCCTCCAAGACACCCCGGGGCTGAATGACTCATCGGGTTTCTGGGTGAGTCACGATGCCCCCAAAGCATTGTGGGGCGGTGACTACAGTTCCAGGGAGACCCGTTTTAAAAGCTATAAGCTGGTCTGACTCCTATTGCATGAACGATCTGACGATCGTTCATGCAATTCCCCCCATTTTGGGAAAAAAAGTAAAAATTTTTGAAAAAGTGTGTTTTGTAAAACAAAAATAAAAAAAAAATAAAAACCTCAGCCCTTTTCCCCCCTTTTTCAAACGCCAAAGCCCAAAAAAGTCAAAATAAAATAAATACCCCCTTTTTTAGATCGTGGACCCATAAATCTTCTGTTTTTTACCCTACGATGAACGGCCTAAAAAAACCCCCAAAAAAAAGTCACAGAATTGCGATTTTGTTCATCCCGCAGACACATAAAATGGAATAAAAAGTCATCAAAAACTCTATCAACATCAAGTGATGCCAATTTAAAAATAATTTCATCCCGAAAAAAAAAAGTCCTTACACACTTCTGGTATACGGATAAATTTAAAAGTTCTGGCTATAGTAAAGTATAGCGATGCATAAATATTGTTTTACACAATAAAAACACTTTTTTTATCAAAAAAATTGTGCTTTCAAATACAAAAAAAACTACATAATTGGGTATCACCGTAATCTTCCTCACCCACATAGTAAAACTAACTTTTCACGATACTGCACGTGAAACGCTATTAAAATAAAAATAAAAAACACTGCTAGGATTGCAGTATTTATCTCACATTCCGGCTCCCAAAAAAACGATTTAAAAGCGGATCGATAAAGTCTTGTCCCCCAAAACATTTACTCTTACCAATCAAACGTCAACTCATCCCACAAAAAAAAAGTCCCCATACAGGCTCCATAAAAAAATGGTTAATGGCTCTCAGACTGCGCGATGCAAAAGTAAGAATTCCTTTCAAATAAAAAGTGTTTTTTATTGTTAAAAAAGCATAAAACATTAAAAAAATATACAAATGTGGTATCTCTGTAATCATATCAACCTGCTGAGTTAAACACATGTCCAATTTATTACCGCACAGAAACCGATGTAAAAAAATAATAAAAAAAAACTACTACCTAGAATGCTGTATGTTGTACAAAATGCCTCACAAAAACCTTAATAAAAAAGTGATCAAAGCAACATATGGCCACCCTAATGGTACTAATAAAAAACACAACACAACTCGTAAAAAACAAGCCCATAAGCAGCAAAAAATTAAGAAAGCTATGCTGTCAGAATAGGACAACATAAAAACGCAACTTTTTAAAACTCGCTTCTATTTTGTAAAAGTAAAAAACAAAAAAAAAAATTAATAAAAATTTAATCATTGTAACATTGTACCAACCCCCATAGTAAAGTTATCCCGAAAATTTATTCCGTATGGCGAATACTGTAAAACGAAGCCCAAAAACAATTGCGGAACTGCGTTTCCCCCCTCCATTCCCCATGGCCCAATGCTAAAAAATAACTTACGACACACCTGAGCCGCCCAATAATGCAAAATACACCCTTAGATGAGATCCCTGAGGGGAGTCTGAATCCAAATTGGGGCAACTTCTGGAAGCTTCACTTGATCTAGTACTTTTGGGGGCTTATTTGCAAGATGCGACATGGCCCCACCAATATCCTTTGCTCCAAAAGCCAAATACACACCCCTCCCTTTAACACCCTGCCATGTCCGCCCATAAACAGCAGTTACTACCCCATATGTATAGGGTATTAGCCGAACTTGGAGAGAAATAGCGTAACACAATTTGGGCTTATTTCCAAGATTCCTTTAAAAATTAAACATTAGTCAGCTAAAAATTGCAGATTATTGAAACAATTTTTTTTTTTTATTTTCAGAGCCGAACGCGTATTTTGTGTTGTGTTTTTTGAAACACTCTGTGGTGTGTCGATATACTTACTACACCCTGTATAATATTCCGTAAGGGTGTAGTTTCCAATATGGGGTAATTTTTAGGGTATTTAGTACGTTTTGGAACCTTAGTGTCCGCAAAAACCTGAAATGGCCTCCTATAAAAATCGATAATGAAATGAGCCCCATAGTCCATAGTGCTCCTCCTATTCTGGCTTGTGTTGAGCCACAATAATGCACAGGGCCACATATTGATATCCGGAAAACGGCATAAGAAATCATGGGGAATCAATATTAATTGCATATCCCTGATCATAATTTACCGTATTCCCTTGTGAATAAGGATAAAAATTGGAAAATCTGCAAAAAAAGTGAAATTTTTACATTTCACTTCCACATTTGCTTTAATTCCCTTTGAAACACCTAATGGTTAGATATACTTCCAAAAATGCGGTTTTGAATACTTTAAAGGGGTGTAGTTCTTAGATTAGTCATTTATGGGGGTTAATCTACATACAGGTCAATCAAATTCACGTTAAACTGTACTGTACCTAAAAAATGTATATTGCAAATTTTCTTGAAAATACTACTAAATATCTAAGCCCCCTAAAGGTCGAAAAAAAAAAAAAAGACATTTAAAAAATGCTGCCAAACTACAGCATACGATAGGGTATATGCTAGTTATAAACTAATCTGAGGGGAATAACATCTGTCTACTATGAAGAAATTTTTGAAGTTTGGAAATTTGGTAAATTTTTCACAACAATTTGATTATTTTTTCACAAATAAGCATTTTTTTCGACCCAAAATTTCTACTAACTTAAAGCACACAATGTGTCCACAAGAAAACAATCTCTGAATCACAGGATAGGTTAAAGTGTCAAAAAGTTTATTCTCACATAAAGTGGACCACATGCAGATTTAAATATGGGTCTCGTCAAGAGGCCAAAACTGCTCCGGCGGTTAAGGGTTATCTGTAATCATCAGACCACGAGTACTACAGCAGAAGCAGAGACGTGTGGAGCAGTTCCGAGGCCATCCTAGTAGACTTCCTTCCAACTTTATTTATTCATGTTGACATATGGGAACTGCTTACAGTGCTCAAAACTGTTCTGCATAACAGCCTCAAGATAAGGTGCTAAGCAGCTGAATTAATAATAATTTTTTTTCTTAATCTTTCTCACCCTCAGAATGAAATGTTACTAAGTCTTCATTGGATGTCGGTGTCTGATGACTGTTTGAAAGTTGGTGCATGCTGTTAGAGCACCATTTGTCTTCTGGTTAAGCGACCCCTTGAAAACAATATCATATTAAAGGACACTCCAGTTATTCTTTTTTTTTTCTTATTTCACTAGAAATTTCTTTTAGAAACACTGTAAAAGCCAGTAACGTTGCTTAACTGGCAAGCTGCATACAGATTTCTGGCTGATGCATCAAGTCTGTTAGGTCCGACATGACCTTCACTCTGATTAGCTGGAAAACACTGTGCTTTTGATGCTCGACAGGAATCTGGCTTCTGTGCACTTGAGATGGCTTTGGAACACCCAGTAGAAATACATAAGAAATTTACTCCCATGTGTGTTTTCAAAAACTCAGAGAACCATGTCACATGACCCAGTTGTAGCAGTGAGACATCATTATACATCTGAGGTAACAAAATCACTGCCACTACTAACTAGCGATTTCTAAAAAAAAAAATCTTGAATGTACTAAAGATGATATACAACATATCCTTATTTGTCGGCAGCTCGATTTTGAAGAGACCTATGTCTTACATTGTGACTTTACATACATCCTTCCTGTGGATAAGCATGCATATAGAATCTTATCTTATGCCATCTCTTGTATTATTGCCATTTTACAAAGGTCATATGATATACTCATACAGAGCTTCTGTAAAAGCTGTATCATATGCCATGGTGAATAAAGAGATTCCAAGTATTTTGCTCTGTATATATAATCTGAGGAACGTGCTACAAGTTTCTGTTGAATTTTGCATAATTAACAAAAAATACTTTACATGCTGCTCATGAAGTCAGTAGCACATAGTATGGGCCCATACATTTACTATGTATGAATAGGTATAATACAGATTTCTGCATGACCTCGTTTTATCACTTTTTAGTGCTCTGCTGAATAGAAATTTATTTTATTCTTCACAGCCCTTATAGAATCCACTATAAACATTTATAAGTAAGAAATAAACAGCACATATGGAAATCCTACTCATAACATATGTTAAACAGGTTATCTTGCCGATGGTCCTAAGAGCATAGCATTATACATTATAGCATACTATACGCTCCTTCTGCAGTAAATGGCCTAATATTATATCTCTGCAGCAACTAAAAAATTACTTCTGGCTTAAAAGCACGATAAGTAAATACTGTTTAACAAACTAATCAGAAGCTTGACAAGAGATCTATTCCATCAAGAGCCAGTCTGGCAAAATCAAATCTCCAAGGCTCCATAAAAAACTGAAAACTGGTGAGCCGCAACCATACTCCTCTTTACCTCTAAAATTCATGCTTACACGTGGCAGATTTTTTTGTCTGCTACAGATATATTTTATAACAAAAGAACCAGAAAGCTAGGAGACTGATGTCCATGTAATCACTAAATACAAATCTAACTTTGGTTGGCTTACGTGTTACTATTAGTTTTCCATAGCTTGAGTCAGAAGTATTCATGAGAAGAGTAGGCAATCCAAGATAAAAGCAAAATATATCATGCTCCCCACTGCTGTCAATACTCTACATTGATTCCTATCAAAGCATGTTCTTTCTAAGGGTAACGTGTATAAAGTGGGAAGGAAGGTGCCACATTAAAAATCCTGATCATGTGCCACATGTCATGCCATGTAGGATAAGGTATGTCACTTTGGAGCATTTCCTCTGGCTTGTTTTGAGGAAAGTCCGACCATGTATGTAAAACCGATTGGGCAGCCGTGTGTCTGAGTTAGGTCCCTAATGGGCTGACAAAATTTCCTGTCCTGGGGCTCATTAATAGCTTCATAAGATCTGGTTTGCCCTGCAGACTTATAGTTTCTGGTTAGCTAGTCTGGGATGTGGTCTAGTTAGACAGTCCCTAAGAATGGTGCAGTGGTCCCAGAGTTAGTAGGGAAAGAAGTGATGTGGGGCCCTCTGAAGTAGGACCTAAGGATCAAACCACAGCCCACATGCTAGAAAAAACTTGGGCAGGCCTTAAAAAAAGATTGTTGGGCCAGTAGAGGATTTCAACTGTTAAATGTTTTTAGATTGAATTGAAGTGCTTTGAACGTGTCGTAAGGGGTAACCAGAAAATGCAAAATTGGGGGTTGATCTGTGTGGGGTAAACAGCCTGGGGGGGGCCCTTTTTAAAAAATAAAAGGAGCAATTTCTCCTGTTAAAAAAATATTTTGAAACGTTTTAAAGGCAGTACTACTGATTGTAAACATTTTAAAAGGCTTTCCCCAAGTTGTTTAAAAAAAGTTCGCATTTGAAATTTGTTAAAATGAAAAAAAAGCTATTCTCACCAATTCCACTCGCCACTTTTGGGCTGCCCCCCGGGCTTTTTACTTGGCTGCGCAATGCTATGCATGCTTTTAGTGGCCTTCTACTGTACAGGGTTATTGTGATGCCAAATAAACAAATCCAATATCCCTGGAAAAAGGTTTTTTTTAGAATTTTTAAGTATTTGGGCCCCGCTGATAAAACTTACACCTCCAGGCCCTAGTCACCTGGAAAGGAAAATGTCAACTCTTCTCACTGCCGTATACCAAACTACAGAAGGAATTAGGAGACAAATAGAAGTAATGAAAAAAAGAAACTTTAAAACTAAGCATAATAAAAAATATCACCCATTAAAAAAATAGAATATTCATATTTGCTTTCCCCTATGTGGGGAAAAAAAAGAGACTACAAAAATTCAGCATATAAAACTATAAACACTCATCTTTTTAGGGGTTTCTCTATCCTTTTTGCAGCCTTCAGATATTATTTACTCTCTCCCCTT